>JABUQX010054238.1:0-69980 GCA_015478945.1 Trachelipus rathkii | reverse complement strand
CAGAGAGAGATTTTATTATTCTTATTATTATTAATCTAGTTATTATTATTATTATTATTATTATTATTATTATTATTATTATTAATTATTATTATTATTATATATTTATAAAAACTTCCTTTTTAACGTGCTTTAATCCTCTTTTCAGACTAATATGGGGGACTACAGGAAATTCGAACTTTAAGTCCGGCTATCCAAACCAGCGCCAACAGAACGTGTTGCAGTCGAGTTGCAATTCTTGCCCCAGGCAGATAAAACTCCAACTGCTACGCGGAGGATTGAAGTAGCGTCCTTCTCGCCCATGAGAGATAGGCGCGTCACCTGCTACTTTCTACGAAGGCGTTATTATTATTATTATTATTTATTATTACTTATTTTATTTAGGTTATTAGGATTATTATTATTATATACGATTATTATATTATTATTATTATTATAAGAGAAACCCTGACCCCTGTCTACAGCTTAGTATATATTATATATACTATAATATATATATATATATTATTTATTTTATATTATATATATATATATATTATATATATATATATATATTATATATAATATATATAAATAAATATATATATATATCTTCTTTCTTTCTTTCTTCACCTTCCTCTTTGCCCCAAGATTGGGGTAAGGTGCTGTAAAGCATCGGAAAAGAAAAGCAGTAGAGAACATGACAAACGTCGAAAAAGAAAGCCCAGCCTTACCTGCCCCCTCTGTACCATTAATTAGTGGAAACTCGTCACAGTCAGAAAAATCCACTCTAGAGCATCATAGGACCGCGACGGGACCTCACTATGGTAAATTCGTCATGTAAGGGTTCATCCCCTGCCCAGGTGGGCCATCAACCATGCCCCATACCAAACCCCGCATTTCTCTCCTATTCAAGTTGCACCTTTATTCTCGCCTCTGCAAACTCACATTTCCTCTCCTTCAGACTTCGTATCCACGCGACTCAATCCACTTTTCTCTTCGGTCTCCCCAGCCGGTCGTTCCAACACACTCTCCACGATATACATCGCTTTAACCAAACCGACTTTCATTATCCTTTCCACATGACCAAACCAGTCTCAACATAATCTTTCTTTAATTCTCTCATTTAACCCCTTTTTCACTTAACACCACACCACTCTCTAATACGTTCCATTCCTCACTTTATTCTTCTTTTCACTACCTAGCATGCCCTAAGAATTGTCCATACTGAACACATTGAACTTTAGATCTATACTTCTTATTCCAGACCATAGTCTCACTACCATACACATAAACACAGGTAACAACATACCCTCATGTAAGACTTTAGCGCACTCAATTCACCAAGGATTAAATTGCACAAGCCACCTTCCTTGCATTGGCATACGTATCTTTTTCTTATCGTATCTTATTTTCTCTGATCATCCGTTCCGCTTCTCATCCATACATACCCTAAATATTTAAACTGACCGAACACTTGCTCCAGCTGCTCTCATCTAACATAACTTTCACACTGAGGACTGTCCTCAACCACAACCATAACCTTACCTTATCTACGTTTACTTTCAAACCCCTCTTTTACATACCCTCCTGCCAATCTTTCTCCACCAATCCTCTCCAACTCTCTTCAGACTCGCCACACAGAATCAAATCATCCGCATACAATAGGTAGGGAACCCTCCACTCCTCTCCATTCTCCATCATTCTAACACCATTTCTGCCATCCCCACCACTTCGAATTCTTTCATAACCCATCCAATTATACACATTGAATAACAAGAGAGCATAACACAAACCCTGTTCTCACTCCGCTAATTTAATCCTAAACAATCACCATTGACACCATTTATTCTTCACACGCTTAACTATCGTCATACATACCTTTTTGATTTCCATTCAGAAGCCTACCCCAACACCAATATCACTAATACCTGCCATAAAGCCTCCCTATTAACTCTTTGTTGGCCAGTGTAATCCATAAAACCTAAAATATAATTTATTCTTCTCTCACTTCATTTTTCTTCAATCATTTGTTTCTAATGTAAAGATTTGGCATCCACACATCCTCTACACTTCTAAACGCACCCCTTGTTCTTATCCAATCAGTCCCTCAGTCACTTCCAGCGCACTCTTTCGATCAAAATACCAGCATATACCTTCCCTACAACACTCAATAACTTATTCCCCTATAATTTCTACAAGTTCCCCTTTTCTCCTTACCCTTATAAGGTATCTATTACCGCTCTCTCTCCAATCCCTTGGAAACTATACCCTCCATAACGCTTTATTACACTTCCAAATCCAATCAATCACCATCTCGCCGCCGCTCTTGATCATTTCACTAGTAATTTTCATCTATACCTGGCAGATTTACCAATTCTTCAACTTTCTTTACCCTACCCATTACCTCCTCCTTACTAATAACGCTCATCCCCAAAATACCTTTCCTTCTTGCACATTCAAAACCACACACATTCACTAACACCTCATCATTAACTGTTAATATTGTGCAGATTTTCGAAGTGTTCTTTCCACACTCCCCTCACATCGCATTTCATCAGTTACAAAAGCACCATCCTATTCATTTATTTTATTCTAGCTAGATTCCTTATTCTCCTCTTAACCTTTCGCGCTTCCTTCCAGAAAGAGCTTCTATTTCCTTGTATGTCCTCATTCATCCCTCCTTCCAAACTGTTCATTTACGCTTTGTTTTTTTCTCCTACGTATACATCTTTTTAGTATTTCTTTTTTCCCTCCTTATATAATTTCAATGCTCTTTCTTTTGAAACTTCATCATTTGCTTTTATCACATTCAACCACGCTTCTTTTTTACCTTTAAGACCGCTTTCATCACCTCTTCTTTCCACCAATTCGCTGTTTAATTCTTACTTCCTACTTTAGCACATCACATACTTCCTTTGGGCACTACTAACAATTGCTTCCTTCATTTGCCACCAGAGTTTTGTTCAGTATCAACTTGTTTCACATTCAACCGTATTTACTACGCGAGCGCTCTTACATACTTAGCCTTATTCTCTTTGCTCACTTTAACTTCTACTTCTCACTCTTTAATTTTACTACTTCCTTTTCGTAATCACGCGTTCCTCTCCAACCAAGCCCCCACTAAACTTATTTTACATAGAACAACATAATGATCCGATAATCCCATTCCTAAACCCTCACTGATTAACATCCACACATACTTCAACATCTCCTTCTTCACCACACAAATCAATCATACTTTTCACTTCGATACGATCTCTACACCAAACTCTAGTATACTTATGGATACTCTTTGTGTTTAAAGAAAGTATATACTTACACACATACCTCTCTTCTTACAGAAATCAATCACCTTCCTAACCATTCTCATTTCTCCCCCCCCCAAACCACCCTGTTATAACCATCCCTTTTTCTTTGATCACCTATCCAACCATTCAGGTCCCCAACACTTTCAATCTGAAACTCCCTACTCAACCCATCCAGAACATCATTCAAATAATCCCAAAAAATCGTACTCTCTTCAAACGTTTCCCCTCAGAGACCATACGTCACAACCACACACACCTTGAACTTTATTAAAAACATTAAATTTTAACCATTAGAATTTAGGACTCACAACACACAAAGTCAACACCTATATGCTTTGTACCACAGGGTCACTCATCAATTTGCAACTCCTTTCTTCCCTCTCTCATTTCTTCACACCAGCAAGCACACATTCACATCATATCACTGACCACTCATAAATTTCTCATACCTTATTCCTTTCATCTTTGTTTCAGTCACATGCGAGCAAATCAAATTTGCCCTTTCTAATACATCATCACCTCTCTCCTCTTCTCCTCAACATTTATTCTCTGACATTCCATGTACCATACGATCAATACAATAATTACGCCGAATAGTTAGAAGGTCGTTTTACGGCGATCTACGACATCTCCTGAGGCATGCATCAGAATTCCTAGAAGAGATAGGTGGTAGTGGGCAGCCAACCCAACTACCACCGCCCCTTAGTCGACTTCTACGACACGCAGGACATACGATGTGGGAAATTCTTTCTCCCCCGCACACAGGGATGATAGAGTAGTAGGGATGTCTGTAAGGTGTTATCTAGAAAGTGGGGTGTGTACTTTAATCATGTGTAAATGATAATGTGGATAAATGGTGGTCAAGTAAATATGTTGCCTGAGGATGAGTGTGTGAAGAATATGAACGCAAAAGAGAATTGATTTTTGGACACCCTGTAAATTTTTTTTAAAATATTTACCAAACTTCAAATAAGATTTAAGTTAAACCCTACTTTAGTATGTATCATCACACAAAATTTTATATGTTAAAATAATTTCCTTCTTTTAATAATACACCCACGAAATGGAAATTTCTTCGATTTTTAACACAATTTTTTCCGGATTCATTTTCATGGTGAAATATTATTTTCTAAAAAAAAAACAAGAAAGGCCAAATGTACGCTTAAAGTACTCCCTAACAAAATCGCACTCTCTATGAAATTTGGTATAAGAATTACCAATATGGAAATATGACTTAAAATGTTACCCCTATTAAGTGATAAAAATTTTGCTCCACCTGGTAAAACATTTTGGCTCACCCTGTTACACCAGAGTAAATCTTACAAAACGAATGGTGGTTTTTGAACTTTCAGGGGATAACATTTAACGCCATGCAAAATAATAAAAAGTTTCAAAAATTTATCGAGCGGCCAACTTCCACTATATTTGTGTACGGAAAAAATGGATTGACCCATATATATATATAATATATATTATATATTATATTAATATATTATATATATATATATATGTATATATATATATTATATATATATATTATATCTTATATATAATTAGTATATCATAATATATATATCTATATAATAAATACGTATATATACAGTATATATAATATATATATAAGTATTATTATATTATTATTATATATATATTAACGTGATTGGGAACGAATTCCAATTTCACCGATGCCGATTCCGATAACAGTCAACAAGTGCGATTTCCGATTCGATTCCGATTTCCGATTCCAATTCACATTTATATATATATAATATTATGTATATTATATATATATATAATTTATATATATATATATATATATATATTATATATATATATATAATATATATATATTATATATATATATATATATATATATATAAATATTATATTATATATATATATGCCTAATTTTGCTTAATCAACTAATTTATATTATTTAAACTTTTAATTAATTTTATATAAATTCTCTCATATTTTATCTTTGCTAAAGAAATAATTAGTTATTACCTTTTTATTTATTTAACCACTGAAAAATAATAGAATATTTAAAATTTACAATAAAATGAACAAATTTTTTCTTTTTTTTTGTTTAAAAAAAAAGTTCCTTCTTTAAAATTTACTAAAAGTAAGATCCTTGAAGCAAAATTATCATTATTAATTTTTATAGTTTAAATCAGTGACTCTTAAGTTTGTAGTGCAAACATTAACATTTCTCCCGTTTCTGAGTGCATCCGATTTTTTTTAGAGAATAAATTGATCCTCCAATTCCTTATTCCTTTTTCTACTTTTCAACGGAAAAGGGGACGAGCTTGAAAATTTTCTAGCAAGGACCTACCCAATGCTGATAAGGTTTCCTTTATTCGATGACCACTATTGTAAAGGGACTTTCTGATATTTTTAATAAGTTTCATATTTATATTGGCTGATTTCCCAGCTTATTTAAATCATCTTCAATTTTTTTCCAATATATGAGTCTTTCTCCTTGGAATGAGTTTCTTTCTGTTTTTAAGTCTTTTCTCTTTAAATAATTTCCTGAAAAACAAACTTTCAAAACTGAAGTAAGACTATTATTTCAGCAATGCACTTTTTTCGCAACCATTCTGTTTGATTAAATGAAGAAAAATCTGAAATGGTTTTAAAGTAGTGGGAACTGCTTTCCTTCCTTTATGGCAACATAATATTTCGCGAGTTCCACGGAGTTCGCACATCCATTTCTTTAGAATATCTTCCACTTTTTATATTGTTATATCATCCTCAAGGAATGTAATTTTAAAAGCGTGGATCAAGATAGGTAGCAAGCACAAGATCTTATCAGTAAAAGTAAATGCTGAATCTAATTTTTTTACTGAATTTTCCATGCTGATACTGTACCCAATTCCCTCAAATAGTTCTTTTTTTCATGACTCTTTTAAAAAAATGCAAATCATTTTCCATATTTGGGATTATTGCCGATGGCCAATTGATTCCTTGTGGCTCATCTGAAAAACTGGTTTAAAGTACGAAACTGCCTTTCCTTTCTTTAATACAAACATATATCTTTCGCACATACGCATTGCCTTAGAATATCTTTCCACTTTTTAATATTGTTATATCATCCTCAAGGAATGTATTTTAAAGCGTAGAATCAAAAGATTAGGTAGCATAAGCACATAAGGATTTCTTATCAAGTAAAGTAAATGCCTGAATCTTTTTTTACTGAAATTTTTTCCATGCTGATACTTGTAGACCCAAGTCCCTCAAATAGTTCTTTTTTCTGACTCTTTTTCAAAAAAAAAAAAAAATTGCAAATCATTTTCATATTTGGGATTATTGCCGATGCCATTGACTCCTTGTGGCTCAATAATTTGTACAATCAACAAAATTTTTAATAAATATTTTAAGAAATTTTTCTCAGAACTTTCCATTGTTTTTCTAAGCATACAATGGTTGTTGAATGATTCCACTGCAATATGAATGAGAGCCCGTTTTTTTGTTTCAAAAATTTTTTTTTTAAGCATATGATACTGGCTATTACATCTGATTTGTATATCCGAATAAATCTGTGCTGTGGTAATTAAATCTAGTTTGATATTCTTCATACTTGATAGCTTGGTGGCGAGTGACTTAAAATGACCTACGATTTGTTTGCTTATGGATATATTTTTTTACGTCTCTTTGTTAAAATATGGCATCATTGAGAACTAGTGCCAAAAAGTGTAAAAAGCAAGGTAATTTCTTGGAATCCTGCTTGTGTAACTCCTGCAGCCATATTAGGTGTGTTATCCTTTACTATAACATGAATTTTATTAGCCAGGAATATTGAATTCTTCCCTAACATTTTGCAATCACTTATATTAATTAGATGCTGTGTGAGATACGTGAAAAAGGTGAAACTGAAGGATAGCATTTATATTCAATACCTCCAATTATTACAAGCCTACAAGGCATATTTCACTGCTCACTTACGGGTTCACGGGTATATAATTATACAAACATTTACATAACATGACATAATCGAAGGCATTGGCCAATGTCTGCCTGTCTGAAAAATCCTAACATGATATCTTAGGCTCTAACGTAAAGATGCGCCGCTCAATCCAGTTTTCTTTAATTAAATAGAATTCAGGAAGAACTGGAAATTAAAAATCATTACGGCAGACTTCGAAATATTTTCTTTGAAATATCATACAGATCGAATAAAAATTATTTTTCAGATTGTATACCAAAGAATCGGTCAATGAAATCGGTATAATTTTGCCGATTCCGAATTCCGATTCCGATTCCTGAAAAACAGCCGATTCTTCCGATTCCGATTCCGATTATCGTCCCATCACTAATATATATATATAACATCAGGCTGTGACAAGGGGGGTCAGGGTTCCACAACCTCCGAAATTATTTAAGAGATCAAAATTTTTGATTCCTTAGTTCTTAATTTTATATAATAATATAAATAAAAATAATAAAATAATAAACTATTTATAATAATATAATAATAATAATATAATAAAATAATAATAATAATATTATAAATATATAATATAATATAATAATAATAATAAAAATAATAATAATAATAATAATAATAATAATAATAATAATATAATTAGAACCAGGGACTCTACAAATGTAAGGTTTCAAAGTTTGCAGATGATAGCAAATTTGGGGCTACCTTCAGTTAGGAATATATGATGGTGTATATATTTAAAAGATAGAGGGAGTCTGTAACGTTGATGGGACTAAAGCAAGTTCATTCCTTCTTCAACTAAATCTTTCTCTCCTCATAAACCATGGTTCGATCGTGCTTGTTCTTTGGCCAATTAGGGTAGAGACAGTGCGTATCGGGGGTGGAAAAATTCTCGTTATCCAATAACTCTCGCCAATTTTCATTCAGCTAGAAATCGTTGCAGGGGATACTCTTCGACAGCAAAGCGGCGGGCTTACATCAAACGAAAGTGCGCTAAACTTCCTTGGGTTCTCTACTGACAAATCTTTCTGGCCTCTTGCCAAAAATATCTCTAGCAACTTTTGTAAATCTCCCTTTCTCTGATGGTTCTGTTGTTTTATTCTCCAACTGAAAAGGCCAATCTCTTCGGCCTCCTATTTTCCACTAACTCAACCCTAGACGATTCTGGCATTTCTATTCCTCCTCCTATGTCTTTGCCTGTGATTACATTTGATCGGGTGCATAGAAATCTATGAAGGATAGGAAGACGGGTGGCCCAGATGGCATTCCTCCCCAAGTTTTAAGGGAGGTGTGCCTTCCGTGCTATCCCCCACCCTTCGTTCAACTACTCCCTATGTCTCAATACTAGCACTTTTCGCTCTCAGTGTTCGGAAGCTCGCACATGTCGCACCTATTCTCGAAATAAGGAGCCTCTTTAGATCCTTCAAACTAATCGCGCTATAAGCTCTCGCTTGTATTCTATCTAAGATCTTTGAAACCCTTCTCAACTCTCACTTCTTAGATTATCTGGAAACTCATTCACTTCTTTCTGATAGCCAGTACATCTTTCAGCGCTAGAGGTTCTTCTAGCGATATACTTTCCTATCTAACCGATTTATGGTTTTCAGCTCTTATTAACTACGGGGAGACTTGCGTGGTGGCGCTTGACATATCCAAAGCATTTGACGAGTATGGCACGCGTCACTGCTCTCCAAGCTCCCCTCCTTTGGGTTTCCTTCTTTCTTTGCTTACTTATGTCTAGCTTTCTTTAAAATCTCTAAATATCGGCTGTTGTGATGGGGCGGACTTTTCTTCTTTTTCTGTCATAGTGGTGTTCCTTTCAGGGGTTCTTGTTTTATTCTCTACTTTTATTCTACTTTTCATTAATGATCTCACCTGCACATCTAACTCTATCCACTCATATACCGATGACTGACTCGACCCTTCATTCTTCAACTCATTTCAGTTCTGCTTCCTCTTTTACTTCTAGAATTGCCTCCGTCTTATCTTTCCTATTCTATTCTCGCTGATCTGATAGAAATTTCCGATGGGGTCGTCTCAAACCTTGTGAAAATTCATTCTTTAAAACCCAATTCTGCCAGATCTTCTTCTAAAACGCATTCTAACTTTCCCTATCTCTTTCGACGGTTCTCTCGTCTTCCTGTTGACAATATAAACATCCTAGGCCTTAACATAAAAAAAAAAAAAATGTCTTGAAAAACCTCACATCACAAGTGGTTGCTAGGGCGGGCCTCAAAGAAACTGGGAGTTCTGTTTAGACTGGCAGAAACTTTTTTTTTCTCTTCTCAAGTTGCTCCAGCTATACAAAGGCGCATCATCCGCCCTTGTATGGAGTACTGCTGACTCATATCTGGGGGGTGCTCTGGTTTCACCCGGCTTTTGGATAGGATCGAGTTCAAAGGCGCAAAAGGCTTATAAACTCTTCCGTACTTTCCCTATTCTATAGGCACACCAGCGGCAAGTGCTCGAGGATGTTATTATTTGCGTACACACCTTTTTCGACCGCCCTCTTAGCAAAGGAGTGCTGTATCTCTGCGGCACAAGTTTTTGTGTTGATATTGGATAAACTCCAAGGCTAGTTCGCTTTTGTGCTTCATTCTTTCCAGCTGCCTTTTCTGTGGAATTCTTTATCATCTTCTGATTTCCTGTTGAATTTAATTTCCCTCACTTTAAAGCCTGCGTCTGCATCATCTGCGTAATTTGGACGAGCGTGAATTTTTGAGCGTACTACACCCCTCTTTGATAGGGTTCCTGACTGTGGAGTGGTGGTGACCAACTATAAAAAAATCCTTAGGTGGGCTCAGATATAGTGGCAAGTGAACTAAATCCCCTACTCACTCCCATCAAACATCATTCAGAATTATCCCAGAAAATCGCACTCTCTTCACATTACCCTCAGATGGATCTATTATGTCCAACCACGAACATACTTTTACCTTTTCAAGAAACTTAAATTTAACTTTCGAAATTCTAGCACTCACAACAACACAAAATCTTACCATAGCTCTCTAATCCACAAGTCACTTCATCAGAAATCGCAAAATCTTTCTATCCCTCGCTCTCATATCCTTTCCACACCAACACAAACAAATTTCACACCCACACCACCCATTTTCAACGTTTCCTTCCATCTTTTTTTCAGTCACAGCTAGCAAGCAAATTAAATACACCCATCACCTCTCTCCTCTTCTCCTCACATTTATTCCTCTGACATTCCAATGCATCCATACGATTCATACATTTTCGCCGAAAGATTAAGGCCGTCACTCACGGGCCGTTCACGCCTTCTCTATGAGCCATGCACTTAGCATTCCCTTTGACAAAGATAAGGGTAGTGAGTCAGCCACCCCAACTACCACCATCAACCTATAGTTGGCTTCTACACACACAGGACAATACGATGTTGGCAATTTTTTTCTCCCCCAACACATAGGGATATAAGGGATAGATATGTCTGTAAATGTTGTCCATAGAAGAGGGGTGTGATATAAGTATACGTGTAATATTGATTATATGGATAAAAGAATGGTGTCTCTAGAATGTTGTCTGGAGGATGAGTGTGGAATATGAATCGCAGAAACAGAAAGGCGAACGATTAGGCACTGGAATGTCATAAATACCATAATATATTGTATATTATATATTATATATAATATAATATATATATATATATTATATATATATATATTATTATATATATATATATATATATATTCTATATATATATATATATATATATATATATATATATATAGTAATATATTATATATATATATATATATGGACGGGAGGAATAAAGCGTTTATGGAGGGTATAGTTCCAAGGGATTGGAGGAGAGCGGTAATAGTACCCTGTATAAGGGTAAGGGAGAAAAGGGGAACTGTAGCAAATTATAGGGGAATAAGTTATTATTGAGTGTTGTAGGAAGATATATGCTGGTATTTTGGTCGAAAAGGTGCGTCGAGTGACTGAGGGAGCTGACTGGTGAAAGAACAAGGTGCGTTTAGGAGTGGTAGAGGATGTGTGGCATTAAATTCTTTACATTGAAACAAATGATTGAGAAATGAGGGAGAAAGAAGATAAAATTATATTTAAGGTTTTTTATGGGTTACAACAGGCGTAATGATATGAGTTAATAGGGAAGCCACTTATGGCAAGGTATTAAGTGATTTATGGTGTTGGTGGTGGACTTTTTAATGGAATCAAAGTATGTATGACGATAGTGAGCGTGTGTAAAGAATAAATGGTGTCAATGGTGATTGGTTTTAGGATTATAGCGGAGTGAGACAGGGTTGTGCTTATGTCTCCTTGGTTTATTTCAATTTGTATATGGATGGGATTTATGAAAGAATTCGAAGGTGGGGATGGCAATGTGGTTTAAAGAATGATGGAGAATGGAGAAGAGTAGGAGGGTGCCCTACCTATTGTATGCGGAAGATTTGGTTCTGTTTTGCTTCGTTACTGAGAGAGTTTGAGAGGATTGGTGGAGAGATTTGGCAGGGTAATGTAAAAGGAGGGGTTTGAAATTGAATAAAGGAAACGTAGATAAGAGTAAGCGTTTATGGTTGTGAGTGAGGACAGTCCTCAGTGTGAAGTTATGTTAGTGAGCAGCAAGCTGGAGGCAAGTGTCTGAGTTTAAATATTTAGGGTATGTTGTTGGACGAGAAGGGAACGGCATGATGCAGGTGTGTAGGAAAGTTGTGAAGGTCAGGAAGGTGGCTGGTGCAATTTAAAATCGTTTGGTGAATGTAAAGGGACTAAGTCTTGAGTGCGCTAGAGTCTTACTATGAGGGTATGTTGTTACCTGTGTTAATTGTATGGTATGAGACTATGGTCTGGATAAGAAGTTAGATCTAAAGTTTCAATGTGTTCAGAATGGACAATCTTAGGGGCATGCTTAGGGTTGGGAAAAAAAAGTGGAATGAACGTATTTGAGAGTGTGTGGTGTGAAGAAAGGGTAAATGAGAGAATAAATGAAATGTATGTTGAGATGGTTTTTGGTCATGTGGAAAAGGATGAATGAAAGTCGGTTGGTTAAGCGGAATGTAATAGTGGAGAGTGTGTTGGGAACCGACCGGCTGGGAGACCGAAGAGAAAGTGGGTTGAGTCGGTGAACGATATGTACTGAAGGAGAGAAATGTGAGTTTGGCAAGAGGCGAGAATAAAGGTGCATGAAAGGAGAGAATGGCGGGGTTTTTGTATGGGGGCATGGTTGTGGGCGCCCACCTGGGGCCAGTGGGGATGAAACCCTTCATTGACGATTTACCAATAGTGAGGGGTCCGTCGCGGTCCTATGATCTCTAGGGTGGATTTTCTGTCTGTGACGAGCTCTCACTAATTTAATGGTACAGAGGGGGCGGTAAGGCCGGGGGTTTTCTTTTCGACGTTTGTCATGTATCTCCTACTGCTTTTACTTTTTCCGATGCTTGTAGCAGCCCATTACCCCAATCTTGGGCAAGAGGAGGTGAAAGAAAGAAAGAAAGAAATAATTATATATTATATATAATATATATATATTATATATATATATATAATATATATATATATATATATAATATATTTATATATATATATATTATATATATATTATATATATATATATATATATATATAATAATATATATATTATGAGTTTAATATTTTTCCAAAATTCTTAATTAATTTGTTCAATTAATCGGCAAAATTTGCCGATGACGATGACGATTGAAAAAAATATCCGATGACGATGACGATTTAAAAAATCCATCCACTAAATATATATATATATATATTAATATATATATATATATATATATATAATATATATATATATATATATATTATATAAATAAATATTATATATATTATATATATATATATATATATTATATATATATATATATATATATATATATATATATATATTGAATTTCTCGCTGTGACTGAAACAAAGATGAGAAAGGAAATGGTGAAAATGGGTGTGGTGTTGTGTGAAATGTGTGTGCGTGCGCTGGTGTGGAGGAATGAGAGGTTGGGAGAAGGAATTGCAATTTTGATGAGTGACTTGTGGTACAGAGCTATGGTAGACTGTGTGTGTGAGTCCTAGAATTCTAATAGTTTAATTTAAGTTTGAAAAGGTCAAGGTATGTATGGTTGTGACGGATGGTCCACCTGATAGTTGATCAAAAAAGGGATGGTATAACAGGTGGTTTTGGGGTGTCGGGAGAAAATGAAAATGGTTGGAAGGGGATTGATTTCTGTGAGGAGAGAGGTATGTGTGTAAGTAATACTTTCTTTAAACACAAGAGTATCCATAAGTATAGTAGAGTTGGTGTAGGTAGAGATGGTATCGAAGTGAAAAGTATGATTTTGTGTTGGTGAAGAAAGAAATGTTGAAGTATGTGTTTGATGTTAAATCAGTGAGGGGTTTAGGAATACGATTATCGGATCATAATGTTGTTCTATGTAAAATTAAATTAGTGGGGGCTTGGATGAATAGGAAGGTGATACGGAAGGAAGTGGGTAAAATTAAGTGTGAGAAGTTAAGTGAATAATATAATAAGGATAAGTATGTAAGAACACTCTTAAGTAAAGCAGTTGAATGTGAACAAGATGAAACTGAACAAATCTGGGAGCAAATGAAGGAAGCACTTGTTAGCAGTGCAAAGGAAGTGTGTGGATGTGCTAAAGTAAGAAGTAAGAATGTCAACAGTGAGTGGTGGAACGAAGAGGTGATGCAAGCTCTTAAAAGCAAAAAAGAAGCGTGGTTGAATGTACTAAAAGCCAATGATGAAGTTTCAAAAGAAGGATGCTTGGAATTATATAAGGAGGAAAAAAGAAGTACCAAAAGGTGCATACGTAGGAGAAAAGAAAATTTAAATGAACAGTTTGGAAGGAGGATGAATGGGGACTTAGAAGGGAATAGGAAGCTCTTCTGGAAGGAAGCGCAAAAGGTTAAGAATATAGTAAGGGGAACCTGATTAGAATAATGAATAGTGATGGTTCTTTTGTAACTGAAGAAATGGATGCGAGGGGAGTGTGGAAAGTACACTTCGAAAATATGTATAATATTGGCAGTAATGAAGAGGTGATAGTGAATGTGTGTGGGTTTGATGGTGCAAGAAGGAATAGGTATTTTGGGGATGAAAGGTTTAATATCAAGGAGGAGGTAATGGGTAGAGTGAGAAAAGTTGAAGAATGGTAAATCTGCAGATTTAGATGAAATAACTGGTGAAATGATCAAGAACGGAGGCGAGATGGTGATTGATTGGATTTAAAAGTTGTGTAATAAAGCGTTTATGGAGGGTATAGTTCCGAGGGATTGGAGGAGAGCAGTGAGAGTACCCTTATATAAGGGTAAGGGAGATAATGGGAATTGTAGAAATTATAGGGGAATTAGTTTATTGTGTGTTGTAGGGAAGATATATGCTGGTATTTTGGTCGAAAGAGTGCGTCGAGTGACAGAAGGACTGATTGGTGAAGATCAAGGTGCGTTTAGGTGTGGTAGAGGATGTGTGGATCAAATCTTTACATTGAAGCAAATGAATGAGAAATTGAGGGAGAAGAAGAATAAATTGGATTTAGGTTTTATGAATTTTCAACAAACGTATGATAGATTTAATAGGGAAGCTCTATGGCAGTTGTTAGTGATATATGATGTTGGTGGTATGCTTCTGAATATAATCAAAAATATGTATGATGATAGTGAGGCGTGTGTAAGATTAAATGGTGTCAAAAGTGATTGGTTTAGTATTAATAGCGGAGTGAGGCAGGGTTGTGTTATGTCTCCTTGGTTATTCAATTTGTATATGGATGGGGTTATGAAAGAATTAGAGGTGGGGGTGGCAGGAAATGGTGTTAGAATGATGGAATATGGAGATGAGTGGAGGGTGCCCTACCTATTATATGCGGATGATTTGGTTTTGTGTGTCGAATCTGAAGAGAGTTTGAGAAGATTGGTAGAGAGATTTGGCAGGGTGTGTAAAAGGAGGGGTTTGAAAGTAAACGTGGATAAGAGTAAGGTTATGGTTGTGAGTGAGGACAGTCCTTAGTGTAAAGTTATGTTAGATGGTGAGCAGCTTTAACAAGTTTCTTGAGTTTAAATATTTAGGGTATATGTTGGATGAGAAGGGAACAGATGATGCATAGTGTAGTAGGAAAGTTGTGAATGGCAGGAAGGTGGCTGGCGCGATTAAATCGTTGGTGAATGTAAAGGGACTAAGTCTTGAGTGCGCTTCTCAGCGATGCACTTGAAAAGTTTTAGAAGTTGAGGACCCTTCAGTCACTTTAATGAGAATTGAGTCCATTCTCGTATAAGCTGCTAACCGAAATCAAAGTTCCATTCTGTCATCCTTAACGTCTCTCACCAACATTCCTGTTATTTCTACTCCTGACGATATAAGAAACACGTTCCTGTTATTTCTACTCCTGACGATATAAGAAACACATCTAAAATCACTATTTTCTGTTATGAACAGAAAGATGAAGATTTAGCTGTCATAATGAAAAATCTCCTACAGAAAAGATTTTCCATTACAAACATTTATAGATTTCTTTTTCGTAGGGACTCTACTGACAAACCAAATCCTCGTTTGCTGCTGACCTTTAATACCCCTCATCCACCAACAAAGATGAAAATAGAGTTCACAAATCACAGTATTTGTACGTTTATCCCTCGACCCAGACGTTGCTTCAAATATCAACGGTTTGGTCATCCCCGAAAATACTGTAGGGGACCGGATGACATATGCCCAATCTGCGGAGAATTATTTCACACTCCCTGTGAAAATGCCCCTAACTGTAGAAATTGTGGAGGACCCCAAACTGCTTCCTTCAAATGCCCGTCTTACCTGTTTGAATAGGAGGTTTTGGAGTTATTTACCATACAAAAATTGAGCAGGAGAGATGCTATACGCCAACTCAAGGAAAAATATCAGACAAATGAAAGTCAATATTATGCCACATACACAGCTGCCTCCACATTTCCTCGTGTTCATCCACCGGCACAACCTATCCTACCAGAACTCCTCTCCTAAATTCCAGTGAAACTCAGGCATTTACTGCAACCTGTCTGCCTGCCTGGTGTATGACTACCCTTTCCCCCTAGGTTTTGTTCCCCCTCCTCGCCGAGACCCACATCTCAATCTGAACCCATCTCTAACATTACCCCCAGTCACATAGAGACAATTGTCTCTAATAGACCACCATCATAATATTCATAACTCATCATGACTACTTTCCTTCAATGAAATTGTCGTGGCTATTACTCTAATTTCGAAGAACTTGTTCAACTAATAAACATATGTACACCAAAGTGTATATGTTTTCAGGAACTTAGACTATGTCATCGTGACTTCTTTCAACCGTCCGAATATAAATCGCCGTTAACCTCTGTAGAAAGAGGTGACAATAATAGGGGAGGTGCAGGAATACTCATTCACAAATCTTTCCCATATTCCCCAGTCCCTCCCCAAACCAAACTTCATGCAGTAGCAGCACGAATTCACTTGTCCATCGACATTACTATATGTTCAATTTACTAGGGTCGACTTAGCTGATCTCTTTAAACAGCTCCCTACTCCGGTTGTTATACTAGGAGACTTCAACCTCCACCACACCTTATGGGGCGACTCTGTCAGTTTGTCTAAATCCAAGATCTCTTAACCCCCTTTTCCCTGGGATGTCTTAACACCGGACTCCTTACATATGAACGTTTAGATACACTTCTTTTTCTTGTATTTACATTTCCTCTTCCTCCCATTCCCTTATGAATCGCTTTACCTGGTCCCGCTTTGATTATTTATTCGGCAGTGATCATTACCCAATAGCTTTAAATGAGCTTGTTCCAAGCCCAATGCAAAAACCTAACTCCAGCTGGCGTTATGATCGAGCAGAGTGGGCTCCTTTTTACCAGGCCACAGCTATCCCTCTTTCTCCCTTCAATAACCGGTTTCCGACTGTTGATGATGCCTTTCGCTTCTTTCAGCAAGTCGTTATCTCGGCAGCAGAAGCTTGCATACAGCAATCTTTCTCAGGCAGACGGTCGGCAACACCTTGGTGGTCCAAAGAGGGCGCACAAGCCAACCGAGAGAAGAAGAAACTCTATAGGCAATACAAAAGGACCCGTACCAACCCAAACATGATTATTTTTAAAGCAGCCGCAGCGAGATCTCGGCGAATTAATCGCCAAGCGCGTAATCAATTTTTTCGAACTTTCATATCGATTGTTAACTCCACAAATCCCCTTCCTTCAGTGTGTATAGGTACACAGAAAATATCTCATCGCTCCGGCAACTCTTCACCCACAGTCCTCCTTTATGGGCCTGATATAACTGACACGATCTCCGATCCTGCGGTTGTAGCGGATGCGTTAGGTTATAGTTTTGCCAGCCACCCGAGCTCTTCCCGCTACACTGAAGCCTTTCAAAAACTGAGAATTGACACAGCACTTCCAGACTTTTCAACAGCGAAAGGGGAAGATCATACCTAGAACCGTCTTTTTACTCTTGCAGAGTATCAAACTGCATTGGCAAATAGCAAAGACGGTGCTCTTGGTCTAGACATGATTTCGTACATCATTCTTCGTCATATCCATCCCTCGGCATCAGCATTTTTGCTGGATCTATATAACAGAATCTGGATAGAATCTTTTCCATCCATTTGGACTACAGCTTTTGTAATTACTATCCCCAAACCTGGCAAAGATCTGAAGTTGGCAGAGAACCAAAGACCAATTTCGTTGACCTGTCATTCCTGTAAATTAATGGAGAAAATGGTTTCTGGCCGCTTTCTCCCTGTTCTGGAGAGCCGCCAAGCTTTTTCAAACTTCGTTTGGTTTCGGCAAAAATCGTTCGACTGCGGACCCCTTTGTAAAACTAGACCAGGACATGCGGGAAGCCTTCTCAACTGGTGGGAAGGTTCTTGGTGTCTTTTTTGACCTTTTAAAAGCTTACGACACAACGTGGAGAACTGGGATTCTCCTTAAACTCCATTCGCTCGTGTTCTGCGGACAACTCCCTCTTTTCATCAAATGCCTTCTGTCAAACAGATCTATCCAGGTTCAGTGCTCTTCTACTCTGTCACGCCACTTTACTCTAGATGAAGGCGTTCCGCAGGGTAGTGTTTTAAGTGTATTACTATTTGCTCTCGGATTTAATGATATCGTTACTTCTATCCCAGCGACTGTCAATTTTTCTTTCTATTTCGATGACCTTGCGTTATATATAGCCGGTGTCAGGCTGTCTTTTCTTGGACGGCAACTTCAACTAGCTATTGAGAATATTTCACAATGGGGTAACTCCCACTGCTTCCATTTTTCCCACACCAAAACCTCGGCAGTGCTTTATAAGAAAAAAGGGAATCGAAGAACTTGCCATCTTCTTCCAGCGAACCTAACCTTATACAGTTCGCCCATTCCTGTTACTTCACAGGTCAAATTTCTAGGACTCATTCTAGATGACCACTTAACATATGCACCGCATATTAAACACCTGAAAACAACCTGTCATCGCGCCCTTGACCTGTTACGTCATCTCGCCTCAGAATCTTGGGGTGCTGACCGCAAGTCCCTTTTACGCCTCTACATCGGACTAATCCGATCGAAACGACTATGGCTGTGCAGTATACGGTCAGACCTCCACAACACTACTACACCTATTAGATCCCATCCAAAATGAGGCGATCCGTATCTCCACTGGAGCCTTCCGATCGTCCCCCCGGGTGAGCCTTGAAGTTGAAGCCAATGCGATTCCACTCTCTCTTCGAAGAGAATACGTCATGTGTACAAGTTATCTTCGTTTTCAAACCCCAATACCGTCTGCCATGACACCGATTCTGCAGGAGATACCTCAGAATCCTAATTACTGGCCATTTGCGAACACGGTTAATAACATCCTTAATTTCCTTAACATCCCTTTGCAAAAAGTGCTGCCTTTCTCTTACGATGAAGGGTACACACCTTGGCTATTTCCCGCTCCCACCATTTGCTTGGCTCTTACCTCTCTCTCCAAATCTAGCCATCCTGCTGCCTTGTTAAAAGCATCTTTCCTGTCTCATTCCGCAGTTCACGATGAATTTACTCCAGTGTTTACTGACGGGTCTACAACAGGGGACAGTGTGGGCGCATCTGCTGTCTTTCCTGACCGCAACCTCTCCCATACGCACCCCCCTCATGCTTCAA
This sequence comes from Trachelipus rathkii, assembly GCA_015478945.1. Lineage (NCBI taxonomy): Eukaryota > Metazoa > Arthropoda > Malacostraca > Isopoda > Trachelipodidae > Trachelipus > Trachelipus rathkii. Next base: position 50,587 of record JABUQX010054238.1, on the reverse strand, counting down.
TTTTTACGGAAGAATTAACGGCTATAATGATTGCCCTTTCTTGAATTCTAATCCATAACCAAGATCACTCCTATATCATTTATTTAGATTCGCTCATTGCGCTACAAGCGCTTAAAACCCATTATTCTAAAAACACAATGGTATCCGCTGTGCAACAATTTCTTCAGCTGCTCCATTCCCGTAAGAAACATTACTTTATGTTGAACCCCCTCTTATGTAGAGGTAACTGGCAGTAAAATCGCTGACAGAGAGGCCAAAATGGCCACCTCCTCTCTTCAAAGTTCCAGAGGCCATTCAACAAGACCGCCTTCCATCAACTGATTACTACCCTACTCTCCGACAAGTCTTTCGATCTTGTTGGCAGGAAAGCTATACGAGTTATCAGAGGGGAGTGAAACTCAGAAATATAAAGCCGAGCATTGGTGAGTGGTCTTCCTCCCACAAACGAAAGGGCATACACGAGGTGATACTTGCACGCCTCCGTATTGGTCACACCAATATCACTCACATTCAGTATATGTCACGGACCCACCTCCCATTTGCAAAATTTGACGTTACCATACCCCGCAATCTGTTCGCCATATCTTCATTGATTATTCCCAGCTGGACCCTATTCGCCGCCGTCATTTCCCTACTTTACGATCCAAAAGGATTATCCCATATCTTATCCGAATCTTCCCACTTTAACAGTAACTATTTTCTTGTATCTCCAAGAAGTGAATATTCTTCATAATATTTGAATTTGTTATATAATTGGACTTTTTATAATGCAAGGATGCACTATTGTTTAGTTTTTGTTTATTTTTGACTGACTAAATATTCATTTCTCCATTCAAATCTTCCTTTGACGTTTGAAATATGTATGCGCCAGGACCCGCCCATGATGCTGATCTTTCAGTACGGTGTGGCTGCTTCTTTATGAGCCGTTGTGGGTCCTGTACACTGACTATATATATATATATATATATATATATATATATATATATATATATATATATATATATATATATATATTATATATATTATATATTTATATAATATATATATATATATATATATAAATATATATATTATATATATATATGAATCGTATGGGTACATGGAATGTCAGAGGAATAAAAGTTGAGGATAAGAATAGAGAGGTGATGGATGTATTTAGAAAGGGCAAATTTTATTTGCTCTTTGTGACTGAAACAAAGAGTAAAGGAAACATTGAAAATGAGTGGTGTGGTGGGAAATGTGTGTGTGTGCTGGAGTGAAAAGAATGGACAGGGGAAGAGGAGTTGCAATTTTGATGAGTTACTTGTGGTACAGAGCTATGGTAGACTTTGTGTGTGTGAGTCCTAGAATTCTAATGGTTAAATTTAAGTTTGAAAAGGTCAAGGTATGTGTAGTTGTGACGTATGGTCCATCTGAGGGAAATGTTGAAGAAAGTACGATTTTTTTTGGATAATCTGAATGATGTTTTAGATGGGGTGAGTAGGAGCTTCAGATTGATAGTTTTGGGGGACCTGAATGGTTGGATAGGTGATCAATAAAGGGATGGTATAACAGGTGGTTTTGGGGTGGCGGGAGAAAATGAGAATGGTATGAAGGTGATTGATTTCTGTGAGGAGAGAGATATGTGTGTAAGTAATACTTTCTTTAAACACAAGAGTATCCATAAGTATACTAGAGTTTGTGTAGGTAGAGATGGTATAGAAGTGAAAAGTATGATTGATTTTGTGTTGGTGAAGAAGGAGATGTTGAAGTATGTGTTTGATGTTAAATCTGTGAGCGGTTTAGGAATGGGATTATCGGATCATGTTGTTCTATGTAAAATTAAGTTAGTGGGGGCTTGGATGGAGAGGAAGGTGATATGAAAGGAAGTGGGTAAAATTAAAAGTGAAGTTAAGTGAACAAGGTAATAAGGATAGGTATGTAAGAGCGCTCGCAAGTAAATCAGTTGAATGTGAACAAGTTGAAACTGAACAAAGCTGGGAGCAAATGAAGGAAGCAATTGTTAGCAGTACAAAGGAAGTATGTGGATGTGCTAAAGTAGGAAGTAAGAATGTTAACAGTGAGTGGTGGAATGAAGGTGATGCAAGCGGTTAAAAGTAAAAAGGAAGCGTGATTGAATGTACTAAAAGCCAATGATGAAGTTTCAAAAGAAAGATGCTTGGAATTATATAAGGAGGAAAAAAGAAATTCTAAAAGGTGGATACGTAGGAGAAAGGAAGAGGTAAATGAACTGTTTGGAAGGAGGATGAATGGGGACTTAAAAGGGAATAGGAAGCTTTTCTGGAAAGAAGCGCGAAAGGTTAAGAATGAGAATAAGGGGAACCTGCTTAGAATAATGAGTAGGGATGGGGCTTTTGTAACTGATGAAATGGATGCGAGGGGAGTGTTTTTTGTTTTTGTTTTTTGTTTTTTTTTTACAGTTAACACCGCCGCTCATGGGCAGAGCCCTAATCTAGGAGGGGTGTGCCCAATTTTTAAGTCTGAGCAAGATGGAGTCAAGAAAGAACAGCTCACACCCACACGCCCAACCAGTGACGAACCTGGGTCTCTGGCGTAGTTGGGCGAGTGCTCTACCGCTGAGCTACCGGACGCTATTTGGTGTTTGATCTATTCCTTCTTGAACTATGGTTAGAAAATCTTCATACGAGCCGACTGCGCCGAATATCCATTCTTCATATGATCTTATACGTTGCTTTATCCAAACTTCACTGGCCAGAATTACATGATGCATTTTTTTATTATTTTGCATGCAAAGTTTAAAATAATTCAAAAGAAATGGGCTAAAAATTTTGACGCTCCTTCATTTATTTCAGATGATTTTTTTTCTTTTTTTAACAATGTGAAAAGAATCTAAGCGAAAATTTACTGCTCCACCACTAAATTTTATCGAAAAGTAAGATGTTGATTCTTTCACTAAAGTTTTAATTAAAAGCAAATTTATTAATTTGTTAAATTTTTTTTCAATAATAATCTGGCCAGGAACACTGTCAAAAACATTCACATTTTCTGAGACTGCTCCAACTCCAGCTCTTCATTTCTCGGCAATCTTCAGGCCTCCCTCTGGCGTTCCTCAGTTTCCTCTCCTTATTTTCCACCCTTCTACATTCAATGCATCCATCTTCGACGACAGTCGGATCATTTATGAAAGAAAGAAAGAACATTTCGAAAATCTGCATAATATTAACAGTAATGAAGAGGTGATTGTGAATGTGTGTGGGTTTGATGGTGCAAGAATGAATAGGTATTTTGGGGATGAGGTTATTAGCAAGGAGGAGGTAATGGGTAGAGTGAGGAAGTTGAAGAATGGTAAATCTGCAGGTATAGATGAAATTACTGGTGAAATGATCAAGAACGGAGGCGAGATGGTGATTGATTGGATTTGGAAGTTGTGTAATAAAGCGTTTATGGAGGGTATAGTTCCGAGGGATTGGAGGAGAGCAGTGATAGTACCCTTATATAAGGGTAAGGAAGATAAGGGGAACTGTAGAAATTATAGGGGAATTAGTTTATTGAGTGATGTAGGGAAGATATATGCTGGTATTTTGGTCGAAAGAGTGTGTCGAGTGACTGAAGGACTTTTGGTGAAGAACAAGGTGCGTTTAGGAGTGGTAGAGGATGTGTGGATCAAATCTTTACATTGAAACAAATGATTGGGAAAATAAGGGAGAAGAAAAATAAATTGTATTTAGGATTTATGGATTTGCAACAGGCGTATGATAGGGTTAATAGGGAAGCTCTATGGCAGGTGTTAGTGGTTATATTGGTGTTGGTGGTAGGCTTCTGAAATGGAATCAAAAGTATGTATGAGGATAGTGAGGCGTGTGTAAGAAAAATGGTGTCAAAAGTGATTATTGGTTTAGTATTAATAGCGGAGTGAGGCAGGATGTGTTTATGTCTCCTTGATTATTCAATTTGTATATGGATGGGGTTTATGAAAGAATTAGAGGTGGGGGTGGCAGGAAATGGTGTTAGAATGATGGAGAATGGAGATGAGTAGAGGGTGCCCTACCTATTATATGCAGATGATTTGGTTTTGTGTGGTGAATCTGAAGAAAGTTTGAGAGGATTGGTAGAGAGATTTGGCAGTGTGTGTAAAAGGAGGGGTTTGAAAGTAAACGTAGAAAAGAGTAAGGTTTATGGTTGTGAGTGAGGATAGTCCTCAGTGTGAAGTTATGTTAGATTTGGTGAGCAGCTGGAACAAAGTGTCTGGTTTAAATATTTAGGGTTTATGTTGGAAGAGAAGGGAACAGATGATGCAAAGTGTAGTAGGAAAGTTGTGAATGGCAGGAAGGTGGCTGGTACAGTTAAATCATTTGTGAATGTAAAGGGACTAAGTCTTGAGTGCCCTAGGGTCTTACATGAGGGTATGTTGTTACCTATGTTATTGTATAGTAGTGAGAGCTATGGTCTGGAATAAGAAGTATAGATCTAAAGTTCAGTGTGTTTAGATGGACATCTTAGGGTGGCTAGTGGTGTGAGAAGAATTAATAAAATTAGGAATGAACGTATTAGAGGAGTTGTTGGTGTGAAGAAAGGGATAAACAGAGAAAAAAAGAAAGGTTTTTTGGAATGTTTGGTCATGTGGAAAGGATGAATGATAGTCGGTTGGTTAAGCGGGATGTATAGTGGCGAGTGTGTTGGGTAACCGACCAGCTGGGAGATCCGAAGAAAAAGTGGATTGAGTCAGTAAACGAATGTTTGAAAGAGAGAAATGTGAGTTTGGCAAAGGCGAGAATAAAGGTGCTTAATAGGAGTGAATGGCGGGGCTTTGCGAGAGGGTATGGTTGTGGCCCACTTGGGTCAAGGGATGAACCATTGCACTGACGATTTACCATAGTGAGGGTCCGTCGCGGTATCTGTGAAGCTCTAGGGTGGATTTTCTGACTGCGATGAGTGTTTGAACTAATTTGATGGGACAGAGGGGGCAAGTAAGGCTGGGCTTTCCTTTTCGACTTTTGTCATATTCTTCTACTGCTTTTCTTTTCCGATGCTTGTCACGCACCTTACTCCCAGTCTTGGGAATAAATAGGAAGATGAAGAAAAATATATATATATATATATATATATATATATAATATATAATACTACACCATTTGTGAAGAAGAGTGATAGAATATATAATATATATATATATAAAATATATATATATATATAATATATATATATATATATATATATATATATATATATATATATATATATATATATCAATAAACACCACAACCACACCACTTTGGGAAGAAGAGTGGTGTGGATTGGAGAGGGTGAGAGAACGAGTTGCGATTCTGATGTGTGATCTTGGCACAGAGCTTTGGTGGATTTTGTTTGTTTGAGTACTAGAATTCTTATTGTTAAATTTAAGTTTGAGAAGGTCAAGGTGTGTGTAATTGTGACATATAGTCTTTGTGAGGGTGATATTGAGGAGAGAGTGACTTGATCTGAATGAAGTTTTGGATGGAGTGAGTAGGAGCTTCAGATTGATTTAGTTGGGCGACTTAAATGGTTGGATTGGCGAACGGAAAAGTGATGGTTTAACTGATGTCTTTGGGGTTGCGGAAAAAAAAGGAGAATGGTGGATGGTGATTGATCTCTGTGAGGAAAGAGTTATATATGAAAGTAATTCATTCCTACGTCACAAGAGAATTCATTAAGTATACAGGAGTTGGTGTAGGTAGAGATAATATCGAAGTAAAAAATACAATTGATATTGTGTTGGTGACGAAGATGTTGAAGTATGTGATAGATGTTAAATCAGTGAAGGAATTTTAGGTGGGATCATTAGATCATTATATTGTTTTATGTAAGATTAAGTTAGAGGGGGTATAGATGTAGAGGAAAGAGATATGGAAAAAACAACATATCTGGGTGCAAATGAATGAAGCCTTTGTTAGGAGCACAGGAAAAGTATTATGTGGATGTGTTAATGTTGGAAGTAAGAATGTTAATAGTGAGTAGTGGAATGAAGTGATGAACGGTTGTGGAGTCAGTTCAAAATTTTCCGATTCTGCCCTCTTGAAAATTACCGACTCCGACCTCTTGAAAATTACAGACTCTGACTCCATCCTTTTGGAAATTAACGACTCCGACTCCACCCTCTGGAAAATTATATATATAAATATATATATATATATATATATATATATATATATATATATATATATATATATATATATATATATATATATATATATATATATATATATATATATATATATATATATATATATATATATATATATTTCTTCATCTTCCTTCTTCCCAAGACTGGGAGTAAGGTGCGTGACTAGCATTGTAAAAGAAAAGCAGTAGGAGAATATGACAAAAGTCGAAAAGAAAGCCCAGCCTTACCGCCCCCTCTGCACTATTAGTTAGTAAGAACTCGTCACAATCAGAAAATCCACCCTAGAGCTTCACTGAACCGCGACGGATTCTCACTATGGTAAATCGTCAAGTGTAGGGTTCATCCCATGTCCCAGGTGGGCCACAACCATACCCCCTTACAACACCCCGCCATTCTCTCCTATCATGCACCTTTCTTCTCGCCTCTTCCAAACTCACATTTCTCTCCTGCAAACATTCCTTTACTGACTCAATCCACTTTTTCTTCGGTCTCAGCTGGTCGGTTCCCAACACACTCACCACTATACATCCGCTTAACAAACCGACCATCATTCATTCTTTCCACATGACCAAACCATCTCAACAAAACGTTCATTTTTTCTCTTGATTATCCCTTTCTTCACACCACACAACTCTCTTATACGTTCATTCCTCATTTTATCAATTCTTCTCACACCTAGCACGCCCCTAAGATTGTCCATCTGAACACATTGAATTTAGATCTATACTTTCTTATTCAAGACCATTAGTCTCTCCTAACCTACTTATACAAATAAACACAACAACCTAACAAATCATCATCCATACTTACTGCACAACAGACACCTTCACATAAGCGCACTCCAGACTTAGTCCTGTTTACATTCTACATACCCTAAATCAGTAAATTCCACCAGCCACTTCCTGCCCTTTCACAACTTTCCTCCTACAACTCTGCATCATTCCGTTCCCTTTTCATCCATTTCCAACAATAACCCATAAATATTTAAAACTCAGACATTGTTCCAGCTGCTCACCATCTAACATAACTTCACATCTCAGACTCTCTATCCTCACTCACAACCATAAACCTTACTCTTATCTTACTTTACTTTCAAACCCGCTTCCTTTTACACCACCGTGCGCAACTCTCTCTACCAAATCTTCTCAACGTTCTTCAGATTCGCCACAAAAGAAAAAAAATCATCAATTAAAGAAAAAGGTACCCTCCATTTCATCTCCATTCATCCATCATTCTAACACATATCCTTGCCCACCCCACCTTTCTTATATTTCTTTCTATAACCTCATCCATTAATATTAATTGAAATTAACCAAGGGGACATCAACACAACCCCTGTCTCCACTCCTGCTTATAAACTAATACCATAAACCAATCACCTTTTTGACACCATTATACATCAGTTATCGATCACGCCTCCACTACTACCTCTGACAAGCAACTGCTACTTTCATTAAACACACTTTTTGGTATTCACCAATTACACCAAGAAGATCATGCCTCACCCACCAACATATCAGTAATAAATACGACTACACAAAGCAAATATCAGCTCTAGCCAGTAGAAGGAATACCTTATTCTACAATCACTTAACTCAACCAATCTATCATACGCTCTTTACGATTGCACAATCCATATAACATAACTCCTAAATAAATACAAGTTATCTCCTCCTCAAATTACCTATCATTTTGCTCAAAACATACATTATCTGTATCTCAATAGTATAAGATATTATATGATCATACACCATCCCAACGTTAACGTAATCCATTCTCCTGTTAACGGCACCTATGGCTTCCCAACAACGATCATAGAAGTCTCGTATCAGTACAATCATTCGACCTGCACTTCTTTTCGATGCGCAACATCCAAAAACTAATACCAGCATATATCTTCCCTACAAAACATCAAGTAAACTTATTCCCCTATTCCCTTTACACTTAATAAGGATGGTTACTATTACTGCTGCTGATTCAAAACCCTTGGAAAACTATACCCTCCATAAACGCTTTACTACACAACTTCCAAATCCAATCAAATCACCAATCTCGCCTCCGTTCCTTGATCATTGTTCACCAGTAATTCGTATCTTATAATGTCGAGATTACCAGTCAGTCTTGCAACATTCGCTCACTCTTACCCATACCTACCTCCTTCACTTCAAATAACTTCATCCCTAAAAACTATACCTATGGATTTACCCCACTCTTTTCACCTCACTTTCCTGCCCATTCTTTTGTAGCTGTTAAGTGGTGCCACTTCCCACACCCCTCAAAACCACCAATCACCAGCATATCCGAACTCTATCACTCTCTTTCATTACTGTTAAATACTTATGCAGACTAGTTTACGACTATATCAGTTTCTTTCCATCACACTCCCTCATCATCCATTTATCTATTATTCAGTAACTAATACTCATACACAATCCCCAAATAATGAACGGTTCATACAAATCATTATCATCATAGCAAAGGTCGCATTCTTATTCTCACTCATACTTTAACCTTCTCCAAAGACGGCTTCCCTTCCAGAAAAGGAGCTATCCTAAATCCATTAAAATACACAGTCCCCAATTCACTCCTCCTTTCCACAAAGTATTATCAGTTTACCTTCTCAACTCTTTCTTCTCTACGTATACCACCTTTTAGAATCAGTCTCTCTTTTTTCTACCACTCCTTGGTTATATATAATTTCCAGCATCTTTCTTTTGTAACTTCATCATTGGCTTTTAGTACATTCAACCCACGCTTCCTTTTACTTTAACCGCTTGCATTTCACCTCTTCATTCCACCACTCACTGTTAAACATTCTCAGCTTTACTTCCTACTTTAGCACATCCACAACTTCCTTTGGCATTGCTAAACCAATTGCTTCTTTCATTTGCTCCCAGATTTGTTTAGTTTCAACTTGTTCACATTCAACTGATTTACTTTCGAGCGTTCTTACATACTTATCCTTATTACCTTGTTCACTAATCTGTATACAATTCACTCCTTATTTTTACCCACTTCCGTTTTCAAATCCACACTTCCTACTGCCATCCCAAGCCCCCACCTACTCTAATTTTACCATTAGAAACAACAATAAATGATTCCGATAATTTCCCCATTCCTAAACCCCTCACAGAGTGTTTAACATCCAAAACACATCCTTCAACATTCTCCTTCTCACCAACCACCAAAATCAAGTTCATACTTTCACTTCCGATACCATCTCTACTACACCAACTCTAGTTAACTTATGAATAATATCTTGTGTTTAAAGAAAGTATTACTTAAAAACATACCACCCCCATAACCCTTTTTCTTTTTTTTTTTCTTTTTTTTCCCCTTTCAAAATTCTCAAAGAAATCCAAAAATTTTTTTTTTTCCACTTTTTTTTACTTCCTACCATTCTCATTTTCTCCGCAACCCCCCAAAGCCACCTTGTTATACCATCCCTTTTTTGATTACCTATCCAACCATTCGGGTCCCCCAAAACTATCAATCTGAAGTTCCTACTCACCCCATCTAAAACATCATTCAGATTATCCAAAAAAAAATCAGTACTCTCTTCAAACATTTTCCCTCAGATGCGACCATACATCACAACTAGCATACCTGACCTTTTTCAAACTTAATTTAAACCCATTAGAATTTCTAGGACACACACACACAAAGTCTACCATTAGCTTTGTACCACAAGTCAACTCATCAAAATTGCAACCCCTTGTCTTTCCCCCCTCTCATTCCTTTCCAGCTCCACCACACACACATTTCACACCACACCACTCATTTTCACTGTTTCCTTTCATCTTTGTTTCAGTCGCAGCGAGCAAATCAAATTTGCCTGTTCTAAATACATCCATCACCTCTCTTCTCTTCTCCTCAACATTTATTCCTCTGACATTCCATGTACCCATTACGATTCATACATTTTCGCCGAAAGATAGAAGGCCGTTTTTTACGGCGAATCACGACCTTCCTCCGAGCCTTGCATTGCATTCCTAGCAAAAGAGATAAGTGGTAATGGGAGCAGTCAAATAAACTACCACCCTCCCTTAGTCGCCTTCTACACACGCAGAACATACGATGTGGGCAGTTCTTTCTCCCCCACACATACAAATATGTGTTTAGTAGCGGAGTTTGTAAGGTGTGTCTAGAAGAGAGGTGTGTACTTTAAGTATGTGTATATATATGTGGATAAATGGTTTCAGTAATATGTTGCCTGGAGGATAAGTGTGTGAAGAAATATGAAAGCAAAAGAGAAAGGACGCACCATTAAAAATGGGAGGCAATTTCATCGCGGCGAGATGCGTCTACTCTCCTCTCTAGTATATTAATATAATATATATATATATATATATATATATAATATATATATAATATATATATATATATATAATAATATATTATATATATATAGTATATATATATAATAATATTCTTCATCTTCCTTTTTATTCCCAAGACTGGGAATAACCTGCGTGAAAACATCGGAAAAGAAAAGCAGTAGAAGAATATGACAGAAGTCGAAAAGAAAGCCCAGCCTTACCTCCCCCTCTGTACCATTAATTATTAAGAAGTCGTAGTTGTCAGAAAAATCCACCCTTAGAGCTTCACGGGACGCGACTGGCCCTCACTATGGTAAATCGTCAGTGTAAGGGTTTTCATCCCTTGGCCCAGGTGGGCCACAACCATACCCCCTTTCAAAACAACGCCATTCACTCCTATTAAGTACTTTATTCTCGCCTCTTCCAAACTCACATTTCTCTCTGCAAACATTCGTTTACTGACTCAAATCCACTTTTTCTTCGGCTTCTTCCCAGCCGGTCGGTTCCCAACACACTCGCACTATACATCCGCTTTACCAACCGGCTATCATTCATCCTTTCCACATACCCAAACACATTCTCAACATACTTTCATTTATCCCCTTACTTCTGGTTTCCCAATTCATTCTAAATAAAAACTCTATTGATTCATTCTTCTCAACACCTGCACCCCCTTAGATTTCATCATGAACACATTGAACTTAGATCTATACTTCTATTCCAGACCATAGTCTCCTACTTTACAATAACACAGGTATAAACATACCCCTCACGCAAAACCCTAGTGCACTTAAGACATAGCCCTTCACATTCACCAAGGATTTAATTGCACCAGCAACTTTCCTACTATCTATGCATCTTCCGTTCCCTTTTCACCCAACATATATCCTACATATTTAAAATCAGATATACATGTTCCAGTTGCCAACCATCCAACATGAATTCACACCGCGGATTCCCCTCACTCACTGCCATAATCTTACTCTTATCGACATTTACTTTCAAACCCCTCCTTTTACACACCCTGCCAAATCTCTCTACCAATCCTCTCAAACTCTCTTCAGATTCGCCACACAAAACCAAATCATCCTTATATATATATATATATAATATATATATATATATATGTAATATTATATATATATATATAATATATATATATATATTATACTATATACAACATACACAATATATACAAATATATATTATATATATATATATTATATATATATATATATATAATATATATATATATATATATATATATATATATATTAATTACAGAAGTGACCAGCCAGACAGCCGACAAAGTGCATCAGTGCGGAATCGCCCTTTATACGACATTCCTTTCCTTTACGAAGCAAGAGAATTTCTTAGGAAGAAATTAATTGGACAAAAAGTCCAAGTTTCTGTTGATTACGTTCAACCACCACAGAACAATTTCCCAGAAAAAGTTTGTGCTACAGTTAGAATTGATGATGTCAATGTGGCTGAGGCGTTAGTGGGTAAAGGTTTAGCAACTGTGGTACGATATAGGCAAGATGATGACAACAAATCATCTTGTTATGATGAACTTTTATCTGCCGAAGCTAAAGCCATCAAAGAAGAAGTTGGTTTACACAGTAAAAAAGACATACCTATCCACAGGATACAACACTTTTCTGGGGTTAGTGAGAATATTAATAATTAATTTATTGTATAATGCTCCATTACTATTTTATTATTATGTAACATTATTTAAGTAAAGTTTTAGAAGATTTGTAGGTGTTGTAGATTTTTATTAATGTATTTTTATCTTTTAGGATCCACCAAAGGCCAAAGCCTTCTTCCCAGTTTTAAGTAGAGCGGGTAAAACTCATGCAGTGGTTGAATATGTCAATCGGGGCTCTAGAATACGCCTTTATATACCTAAAGAGACATGTTTCATTACCTTCCTTTTGGCGGGAATTTCGTGCCCCAGACCATCTAGGCCTACCCCTGGGAATCCAGGAAATATTATACCCGGAGATGAATTTGGTACCGAGGCCTTGGAATATACAAAGAGTTCCATTTTTCAGAGAGAAGTTGAAATAGAGGTACGCCTGAATGTTTTGAGAAAATGCCAAATTTAAAAATAATTAAAAAAAAAAAATAAGTGGACATTTTTGAAATTTATAGAAAGAATCATATTCATAGTAGTAGTAGTAATACTATTGGACAGACTTTGCTAAAAAAAAATATTTTAATTCTTTTAAAAGTATTAGTATTTTCTTAATGATATTTTCATTAGGTTGAGAGCATCGACAAAGGAGGAAACTTCATTGGCTGGTTGTATTTCGACAATCAAAATTTATCTGTAAAATTGGTGGAAAATGGATTGAGTTCCGTCCATAGTACAGCTGAAGGCTCCCAGTTTAGTCAAGCCTTGACGAATGCCGAGCAAAACGCAAAAAAAAAGAAATTAAACATTTGGGCCAACTATGTAGAACAAGAAAAAGAAAAGGTAAATAATATACGGTCGGTTAAATGCCAAATATTTAATCCTTTTTTAATAAATAATCTAAAATAAACTAAAAAAATAATGTCAAAAACTTTACTCACGGTGACAACGGAAAGGTGAGAATGTTCCCTTCGTTTGCTGATAAAATGGAGTAGTTAAAAGTAATGTACCTACTTTAACCCTGATTTTGTAACCCCTGTGATCACAGCCATCTTACATACAAGAGTTCCAGTATAATAAATTTCAACAACCACCACTATGCTCATTGAAAGCTTAAGGGCAAACCCAACTTCCTACTCTCTTAAATAAACTTTTTTTTTTTTTATTCTGAATCTTTATTTATAAACCTATAAAGAAAAAAAATAATTATATTTACATCTATTATAAACCATACAAAATAAACGTAAGCAAAAAAAACAAAGAAAAAACATAAATCTTATACATTTCTTTTTCTTTACTTTCCTCCTTCCACATATTCTCTTATACTTTTCACATCCTTTCTTCCTTTTGTAAACACATACGCTAATTGATGCTTCGTATCAATCTATTCAACTTTTTTAATTTATTTTTTTTTACAACATCCACTTGATCCACGCGACATCTATTCTTAAACATTTACTCAACACTTGTGTCACAGAATGTATCGCATTCTTCAGACTCTTACTGTCCGTATATATCTTGATTTGTAATCTCGCCACTAACAGCCTCTCTCTCCAACACTTCGAAATATATACCTGTTTGTGTACCTTCTATAAACGCTATGACTTCTGCCTCAATAGTAAATCTCGCAACATTTTCATACACCTAGACTTCCAAGCAATCTGACATGTATTCCCATTTTCATCTTTATGAGACACAATATAACCTACCTGATGACTAACACTCCCTTCCATACCATAAGAAGCATCTGTATTTCAATATTTCCTTCAAGTTTATTCAGCCAAATATTCATTTATATCCATTCCTCCTTTTTATAATAATTAATTACCTCATTTCCTCCACGTTCCCTCCCTTATATAATCTACTACTCCCGCTCACTGAATAACAAAAATCAGGTCTCGTTTGACCATTCACCCAATTTATTTGTCCCACTAACGATCTATATAATTTCAATTCCTTACTCTTTATTTCCCTACCACCAAAGAAATCTCTCATCCGTAACACTTATACTTCCCATATATTTTTCTTGTTCCTGCCACACATCCCTTTCCTACTCATGTATATACTTGAAACCCTTAATTTAACCTATTTCTAACTTTTCTTTCATACCTTTTATAACTTCATCCATGAATATTTCAGAACCACCAAAGCAAAAAATCATCCACATGTGTACACACAATACCTGTCAACCTCCCTTCCTTCCTTTCATAAAAATAAAGCCGGTTCTAATTTACTTTTTATACCTTCTAATTCCTCAGTTACATCAAACACCTTGTCATACCAAGCTTTTGCGGCATCTTTCAGACCATAAACAGTTTTCTTCAATTTCCAAATACACTGCTCTTTTGCTTCTTTAGGAGGAATAATATAAACCCCTTTATTTTATAACATCCCCTTGTAAATAAGAAGATATAATGTCAATAGAGTTACACCTTACACTCCCATACCTCCCTTTTTATGTTACTTAAAAAATCATTATAACCTCCCCTGAACAAGTTGGAGCTTCAGTAATTAAATCCTCACCCTCCTCTTCAAACCCTCTTGCAATCAATCTCGCTTTCCTTATACATTCTTTCCCTTTCAATTTTCATTAGTTATCTATCTAAAATTTTATAATCTGTCATTAACTTACTTAAAAACATCATTCGCTTCTCAATTATCATTTTGCTTTAGCTTAGCAGTCAAAACTTTCCTCACCCCAATTGTCCCACCACTCTCCACTCGCCACATTTTGTATAAATCATTCCATTTCTTACTGTTAGCTTTTTCTGCTCTACTTTACATTTTTCACATCCATACATTCACCATTCTCTTTATTGTTGCATCAATACCTTTTACCAATATATATATATATATATATATATATATATATATATATCTCTCTTTATTTACTATATCTATATATATATATATATATATATGCTATATAACTATCGCTATATATATATAACAACCTTATATAAACTTACTGGCAACATCTGTGCAGGGGGGTAACACGGGGGGACCACAAGAAATCGAACGGGCTTTGCCCAGCCAGCGGTACCTGCGCTTTGGCTGTCATCTGTAATTCTAACGCTGGGTAGATAAAGGCAACTGTTACGCGAGGAGGTTGCGAACCAGCGATCCTCTCGTATGAGGCGGTGACTCAACACTCCTGCGCCACGAAGGCGTTCTTCATATATATATATATATATATATATATATATATATATATATATATATATATATATACTACTACTATATATATATATATATATATATACTATATATATATATATATATATATATATATATATATATATATATAATATATATATATCTTTTTCTTTCTTTCTTTGCTGTTCTTTCTTTCTTTCTTTCTTTCTTCCTTTTTCTTCCCAGACTGTGAGGAAGGTGTAACATCGGAAAGAAAACGGTAAAAGAATATGAAGTCGAAAAGAAAGCCCAGCCTTACCGCCTCTGTACCATTAATTATTAGGAAACTCGTCGCAATCAGAAAATCCACCCTAGAGCTTCATATGGGACCGCGACGGATCTACTATGGTAAATCGTTAGTGTAGGGGTTCATCCCCTGGCCCAGGTGGTACAACCATACCCACCTGGCACCCCGCCGTGCTTTCTATCATGCAGCCTTTCTTCTGCGCCTCTGCCAAACGCATTTCTCCTGCAAACATTTCGCTGTGTGACAATCCACTTTCTTCGGTCTCCCAGCTGGTCGGTTCCCAACACACTGCCACTATACATCCGCTTAGCAACCGACTATCATTCATCCTTTCCACATTGACCATCTCAACATACTCATTTATTCTCTCGTTTACCCTTTCTTCACACCACACATCTCTCTAATACGTTCATTCCTCATTTTATCAATTCTTCTCACACCTAACACGCCTCTAAGATTGTCCATCTGAAAACATTCTTATTCCAAACCATAGTCTCACTACATACAATAACAGGTAACAACATGCCCTCATGTAAGACCCTAGCACACTCGTGACTTAGTCCTTACATTCTAACGATTAATTGCACCATCCGCTTTCCTGTCATTCCACAACTTTCTGCTACACTCTGCATCATCCGTTCCTTCTCATCCAACATAAACTTCAGATTTAAACTCAGTTACTTGTTCCAGCTGCTCACCATCTAACATAACTTCACACCGAGGACTGTTCTCACTCACAACCATAACCTTACTCTTATCTACGTTTACTTTTAAACCGCTCCTTTTACACACCCTGCCAAATCTCTCTACCAATCCTCTCAAAATCTCTTCAGATTCACCACACAAAACAGATCATCCCATATAATGACAGGGCACCACTCCACACTCAACTCCATTCTCATCATTCTAACACCATTTCCTGCCACCCCCACCTCTATTTAATTCTTTCCATAACCCCATCCATATACAAATTGAATAACCAAGGAGACATAACACATCCCTGCCTCACTCCGCTATAATGTTAAACCAATCTCTTTCGACACCATTTATTCTTACGCTTCACTATCGTCATACATATACTCTTGATTCCATTCAGAAGCCTACCCTCAACACCATATATCACTAACACCTGCCATAGAGCTTCCATATCATAGCCGTTAAGAGTGGTAGTGAATGGACATCTCTTACTTTCTTTAGGGTTTCACCCATTCGGTTTAAAAAGCTTAAGAAAAGATAGGGACAGAAAAGAATTATTAGTAATGAGTGTGTCCCTTGGGAATATTAAGAGGGTTCAGAGAAACACTTAAATTATGGGATTGATGTACAGAATAATGTGAACAAGATGAATCTGGACAAAATGAAGGAAGCTTATGTTAGTAGGCGCAAGGGAAGTATGCGGTCGTGCTAAATACAGTATGAATCTCAACGATGAATGATGGAATAAAAGAAGAGGTGATGCAAGCTTTTTAAAGTAAAAGAAAGTGTTTTTGAATGTGCTTAAAGCAAATGATAGTTGTCAAAAGAAATGTTTGGAATTAAATAAGAGGAGGAAAAAGGAAGACTAAAATTGCATATATAAAGGGATAAATGAACAGTTTGGAAGAAAGGATGAATAAGGACTTACGAGGAAATAGAGGTTTCTGGAAGAAGCGTGAAAGGTTAGGAATGAGAGTAAGGGAATCTGCATAACATAATGAATAAGGATGGTGCTTTCATAGCTGATGAAATGGATTTGAGAAGGGTGTGGAGACATGAAAATCTTTATAACGTCAACAGTAATAAGAGGTAATATTGAATGTGTGTGGGTTTTATGGTGCAAAGTATGGTATTTTTATGGATGAGGTTGAAAGAATTGGCAAATCTGCGGGCATGATCGTTACTTTGGTGAAGCGTCAAAATTGAGGCGATGGTGATTAAGATTGATTTGGAAGTTGTGCAGCGATGTTTAACAGAAGGGTGATATAGTTCAGGAGTTGGAGAGAGCAACAGTACAACTATATAGGGTAAAGGGAATAAAGGAACTATAGTAACTCATTAGAGTGGTTTACGCGATATTGTAGGTGTAAGATATATGCTGGTATTTTGGTTTAAAGGCATTTAGTGGCTGGATGGTGTGAAGAACAAGGATGCAGTTAAAGTTTAAGAGGATGTACAGATCAAATTTTTACATTGAACAATTGAGAAAATGAAGAAGAATAAATTGTGTTATGGACTTGGAACAAGCGTATGACAGTATTAATTGGGCAGCCCTTTAGCATGACATCTATATATGGCGTTAGTGGTAACTTCAGTGGAATCAAAGTATGTATGACGACAGTGAAACATATGTAAAAATAAATGAGTGAAGAGTGATTGGTTTAATACTAATAGCGAGTTAAGGCTTTGGGAATATTGTTACGTCTCAGCAGTTATTTAATTTGTAAAAATTGATGGGTTAATGAAAAGAATTAGATATAGAGTTGGCAGGGGAGAGAGTTTGGAATAATGGAGAATGGAAGAGGGGTGGGAGTTGCTCTGCTATTGTATGCAGTGGTTTGGTTTTATGTTGTGAAAGATCTAGAAAAAGTTTGAGGAGGATTGTAGAAAGGATTTGAGAAAGTAAATGTAGTTAAAAGTAAGAGTTATGGTGAAGTAGAGTGAAGAGAGTCAGCTGTGCAGGAAGTCATGTTAGATAATGAGCAACTGGAACAAGTGTCTGAGTTTAAATATTTAAGGATATTGATTGGATGAAAAAGAATGAATGATGCAGAATATAGTAGGAAAGATTGTGAATTGTAGGAAGGTGGCTGGGGCAATTAAATCTTTTGTGGATGTGAATGGACTAAGTCTTGAGTGCACTAGGGTTTTTGCATGAGGGTATGTTGTTACCTTTCTTAATGTATAGTTGTGAAACTGGTCTGGAATAAGAGGTATAAATCTAAGGAACAAAGTGTTCAGATGTGTTAGGTGTGAGAAGAATTGGCAAAAACACCATTGAGGGTATGACCATAGACGATCAGGGAAATTAATATGCAGGTGTGAAAGGCGTAAATGAATAACAAATTACATTGAGATGGTTTGGTCATGGGGAAATGATGGATGATGAAGTCATTTGTAGTTGATGTATAGTGGTGAGTGTGTTGGGAATTGACACTGACTGGGAGACCGAAGTGAAACGATCAGTGTAGGAATACCTGATGGAGAGGAATGTGAGTTTGGCAGAGGCGAGAAGAAAGGTGCATAACACGAGTGAATGGGGTTTTGTGAGGAGAGGTATGTTTATGGAGCTCTACTTGAGGTTGGCTTTGTTGATGAGATACACAGTGATTTGTCCACCACAGTTTCATAGAACCTGTAGGGTAGATTTTCAGACTGCGACAGTTCCACCGCGGGTATAAAGGGGACCAGTAAGGAGGACTTTCTTGCCTCTTGCGTTATGTTTTCCACTACTTTTCTGTTTCAGTGTATGCTACACTCACCACCTGAAGATAGGGGGAAGATGATGACAATAAAAAATAATGTACAGAATAACTATATTGGAATTGGGAAATAAAGTGTTTGATCAGCAAGGTAGGGTTAATTTACTAAGAAAATTGAAAAATAGTGAAAAATCATTATTTAAAGAAAAATAAGAAATATGATTTTTAAAACAATTTTGATGGAGTATTTGTAGTAGAAGGGCTCTTGCAGGAGTGGTAAATTAGGACAGGTTTTTAGATGAATTGTATTTAAATTTGTTATTTGATATTGCATTAGTTTTAAGAAATAAAATCCAATAAAAGGAAAATTTAGGTTACACCCTCCTACCTTGGTGTGCTTATATTAATATTGATGTTTAGAATCTATAGGTTAAGTATTAAATGAAGTATCTGTATCATATTTTAAATGTACTATTAAATTTCTTTTTAATGTAAAAGTGCTTTACAATTTTTCAGAAAGAGCAGGCGATTTATAGACAAGAGTGTAGTTTCATTTACAAATCCATCTGTGAAAGCAAAAGCAATTCCCACCAAAAACTCAACACCAGTTCAAAGACACCTTAGTACAAAAACAAAGTATAAACCTTGTGGAACCGTGTAAAGATTCATTGAAGGAATCTGCAGCAAAAGACTCCAAGATACCTTCATTATAAATTAAAAACTAAAATAGAAGAAGTCAAAAAATACTAGGGTAAGTATCACAGATCAAACCTTGAGTAAATCACAAATCTCACCCCAAAATTTGTCATTAACTCAGTCAAACTAAGATTCATTAACAAAACATATAAATGATATACACATAAGGTAATAGTGTTTAAATTTGATTAAAACTGAAGAAATTGCTCAGAATACTCATAGTCAGGATTCAACAAGTTATCAATAAATCTGAATCCTTATCAAAGAGTTTGTTATTGAAAAAAGTAAATGATACTTCAGACTCTAAAGACTGAAGGTGAAACTATTTTATCATAAATTACCAAATGTTTAAGGAAGCCTAAGAAATATGGTAATATAGTGTAAAAGATGGATCCAACCATTGTGAAAATGCAAATTCAAAAACAAAACCGAAAAAAACAAAAAAGGAAGAAGATAATTTTAAGGATGAAGATTCAAATGATGGGACCCTTGACTTTAATTATTATTATTATTTCAAAAAATTGTATATTATTAAATATTATAATTACTGTTTATGTTATTACTGTATATTATTATAGTAATTGTTTTATTTAGAATAGCACAGTCAAAGAAATAGTAGTATGTTGTGTAGTAGTAGTGGTATTTTATCTCTATATGTATGGGGAGAAAATTCACAATGCCTTTCACCATAGTTTCTATCTATAGTGGTAGCTGGGGTTGGGTCCCACTACCTCTTACCCTAAGAATGCTCAGTATGCCTCTAATTTCTGGTGCATGTTTACATACCTTACCCCCAATTCTGGAGAGAAGGGGGCAGCTCCAGCTGATGATAATAAGATTATTATTTTACAAGAGATTATATCTTCTTCAACATGCCTTTTCCCCCAAGACTAGGTGCATGTTTATCATCTTCGGAAAGAAAAGCAGTAGAAGAGGAATATGACGAAAGTCGAAAGAAAGCCCATCCTTACCTCCTCCTTAACTTGTTAGAACTCGTCGCAGTCAAAAATCCACCCTAGCTTCACGGGACAGCGACGGACCCTCACACCGTGGCATATCGTAAGTGTAAGGGGTTCATCCTTGCCCAGGTGGCTAACCTCTCACTTGATCATTCCGCTCTATTGTAATCTTTCTTCTCGCCTCTACCAAACTCATTTCTCTTCTGACATTCCTTTACTGACTCAATCCACTTTTCTTCCGGTCTCCCAGCAGGTCGGTTCTCAACACACACTATACATCCCATCCGCTTAACCAACCGACTGGTATTCATCGCCACACTTGACCAAACCATTTCAACATACTTTCATTTATTCTCTCGTTTATCCTTTTCTTCACACCACACTAATGCGTTCATTCTCATTTTATCAATTCTTCTCACACCTATACGCCTCTAAGATTGTCCATCTGAGCATTGAACTTTAGATCTATCATGCTATTAGATATGATCTGCTACTAACACAATAACACAGGTAACAACATACCCTCATATTAGACCCTAGCGCATAAAGTTAGTCTCTTTAATCACCAACGATTTAATTGTAAATACCTTCTGCCATTCGCTTTCTACTACATATCTATATCGTTCATATAATGCTTTGTACCTAATATTTTAGCCTAGATAAATGTTTCCAGCTACTCAACATCTAACATAACTTGTATTGTGTACATATATATATATATATATATATATATATATATATATATATATATATATATATATATATATATATATATATATATATATATATATATTTATCTATTTATATATATATATATATATATATATATATATATATATAGATCGCCTCGTGGCGCGGGAGGGTGAGTCGCAGCCCCTCTCACGCGAGAGGACGCTGGTTCAAATCCTCCGCGTAGCAGTTAGAGTTTTATCTACCTGGGGGCAAGAATTAAAACTCGACTGCGAACACGTTGGTGGCGCTGGTTTGGGATAACCGGCCTTAAAGTTCGTTTCCTGTGAATTTTTGTTGCCCTGCATGGGGATAAGAAGCACGTTAATAAGGTAGTTTTTATATATATATATATATATATATATATATATATATATATATATACTCATATATATATATATATATATATATATATATATATATATATACTATAAGGGTTATTTCTCGTGTTTTATTTATTTCTGTTTGGAAGATAAAAAATAGCAAAAACCATTCTCAGTAATGGATAATACACCATGTGGTTTATAATCTCCCCATGTGGTGTTTAGTTTTAAGTGTTATGGCTTCATTTATTGGAAAAACCTTGTGAACTTTGCATATATAATAATATTGTTTCCTTTCTGTTTTAGTATTGTTATATATTTTAATACATATTCTGAGGAATTTTTAAGTCACAGAAGTATTGGAATAATTAATATTGTGACTCACTTTCTGTTATCATTCTGTTCTTGAAGACCTTATGTGAGGATTGCAACTGCAATTAAGGTCAGTCTGCATATTATTATAATGAATGTTAACTTTTATGATTTAATCTATATAAATAATATGGATTAATAAATAATGATGGTAAATTTAACTTAAACTTTTACAGTCTACTAAATTATAAAAGAACACTCAAGATAACATTGGGTCAAGGAATAAAACAAGCCCTTTTAGAAAATAGGGTGAGTTTAAGCAAATGAATGTATAATTTTGAAATGTAAATGTGATATGATAATATAATATACAATAAAGAATAGGTAAAAGCTTTTAAAACACGCTGTTATTCCAATACCAGGCTTCTAGTACCAGGTTCTAAAAACAGGCTTCCAATACCAGTTTTCTAATACCTGGGAGTCATCTCTGAAATTCAATTCAAACTCAAGGACAACTATTAGTCATAAATTCAAAAGCTAAGTCATTATATTGTTGATCCAGCCTCCGATTTCCTAATACTTACCTTAACTTCATACATGAGCAATATTTGGAAACTACTTTTGTTTCCACTCTCGAATCTGAAATTTTAAGAATAAATAATCAATATTTGTGATATATATCACTTTCTTATTTATTCTTTGTTCTGTGAATTGGTTATTGGATTGTTTTTGTTGGCAGTCCATACTTATTCATTTGTACTTACTTAGTTAAACTCTTAAAATATTTTATATAGTGGATAATTGAGTTGGTAAAACCTTCCTTCTTCCACCAATATAATACTGATAATTCTTATAAACCTAATTAAAGATAGAACTTTTTTTTGGTGTGTCAAATCCTTGATTGTTTACTTTTGTTTATTTATCTCATTCTATTCTATGAGCTATGAAAATATAATTAGATCTTTAATATTCAGTCAAAACCTGTGCAGTGACACCTTGGTTTAATATTCAGTCAAAACCTGTGCAGTAACAACTTGGTTAAGTATAGTAAATAATATACTACTGATCTTCAAACTGAACATCAGGGCAAGATTTATATAGAACAATTTGTTAATTAAAGATCACAATCCTCTCAGATAGTCATACAAGTCAGCAGGCCAACGGAGTCCTAAATGACAAATTTCCTCCGTTACGGAGAAACTCTAATCTGCTCCGTATTACCCCTGATGGTGTTATATGGTTGCTGTGCTGACTAGACCTTCAAACCATTATCTTCGAACATCACAAACCTAACATCTGTGAAATCTCCTATAAATTGACTTTCGTACTCTTCTATTCATCGACTTTTTATCTTCAAGAAAGAGCGGAGAGAGGTACCTCACAGTCGGGTACATTTGGCCAGCGTACTTCCTCTCCCGCCACGCAATAAATTAAGTGGCGCCCGAACAGGGACTCTGTTTGAGTTCCTGCGCTTGCGTGCACTAGGATTGTGACTCTCGTTCACATCATCATATTTATTTTTGAAAATCATCGATTCTTTTTAGTTATCTTCAAGGAAATCTTCTTTTTTGTACTTACATTGAACAGATTCGAGAGTTAGTTAGTAATAACCCTCCCAATCTTTTGAAATACTTTCCTTTAAAACTTAAAAATGTCAGAAAAACCTCAACTTAAAGACTTGGAAACAAATACAGGTGATGATAGCCAAGAGGCTTTGGACTTCGATCCATCTCTTGCAGCTATTGCCTTAGATCCACGTGTAGAACAACGTCTGCGTGATGATCGAAATAAAAATAAATTAGAATTGAATGTAGGAATGAATGTGGAAAATAAAGACAGGGTAGAAATTTCCAACTCGGACATACCCTCAGTTACCAAATCTGATTTGAATTCACTTGCAAGTTCTGATTTTAATCACTTTCTTACTCTAATATTCCATTCACTGAGACCGAAAGAATAGGTACCTTGTGCTAGCTCCAATCTCTAGGGTGATAAGTGAAGAAAGTGGCTAATGCCAATTCGGTCAGTAATGGAACACAGAACGTTTCATAATCGAGGACAAGGTATCACGTGGCTTCGATTCCCATAGTACAAATGAATAAAAACCACTTCTTTTATCTTGTGAGTATAAACCTTCCTTAGTTTCCCAATTTCAACCACGATCAATGCCTCTTCTACTCATAATCCACCCAGTTATGTAGAAAGTCCTAGAAATCAAATTCTTTCTAATTCTAATCTTCATTCTAATCTTACTATCATCTAATCTAATCTTATTGCTAATCTAATCTTATTCTAATCTAATTCTGGACTTACTCATAATTTTTTTCCTAAATCTCAACTTTTTCCTAATCCCACTCTTCGTCATGATTATATATCCCCAGGGAATTACTATAATCCACCAAAGTCTCTATTTAGAAATCCCAGTATGGTTGGTGGTAAATTTTCTACATCTATAAATAGAGGAGAGGGGCTGACTTTTCGAAAAGTATAATAAATTTACTACCAGCCTAAACGAGAACAAATATTTAGAAATCAATATCCGGAGCACCAGATGTTATCAACTGACCCTAGCGTCTATTCTGGTTGTTATCCACAAGGATATGCTCAAACACATTCTGAACGTCGTATTCCTGACGACGATGAACCTTCCATGTATTCAGGACCACACATGAAACGGAGACTTGATATGCTGGAGGAAGCCATTGTGCTTCTTACCCAGTTACTCAAGAACTCACAGAAACTTAAGGTTGTGGATCCTGGTAAATTCAAATATGAAGCGGAACAAGATCTCTTGGACCTGGCTGATTTTGAGGCTTATTGTAGTTTACACTACCCAAATGCCCATCACCAATGGTTAAGACTACTTGGTCGGCAACTGGAAGGCAAATTTCTGAACATCTACCGAGAAATTATAAAAGATAATCGTGAATATTTCTCTGTACGAGATAATCTTGTTTGTTGGTATCGAGATGAGGAAAGAAAGAAAAAGGAAGATCGAATACAGAAGTATCATGCCGCTCATCGATACCCTAATGAGAACATTAAAATGTTTGCCCTTCGGTTGGAGCGTCTAGCTAGCCAAGCATATCATGGACATGATATGAGAGATCACGATTCCCTTAGAACTGCTTTCCTTTGTAGTTTGCCTCCAAATATTGAAACATTCGTCCGTCAATATATTAAAATGATGGAGTTGGACGGCTATAGTCGAGCTTCATGGGAAAATATAGTGAATTTCGCTGATTCTTTGGACAGCGATAACCTTGTTTTTCCAAGTAACTTATCAACTTATTCTCGAGCTGACCAGGAGGTAGACTTAAATGAGTCTGTTGAGTCAGTGATACAGATAAACGCTGCTCTTCCTGGATGGACTGATATATTAAGTAAGAAGGTCGCTCAACGTAAACCTAAGTCTTCAATTAACTTGAACCATCATATTTCCAATGCCAGCCAACGCAGCCCCCAGGAAAGGAATAATAGCAGTCGTATGGTCTACAACACTGTTCGTAATTCCCCTCGAAATGATGACCACTCCAGAGCTCCGAATAATCGGAACACCAATCGAAAGGGTCGGTCAGGATCGGGAGATCGAATAAATCTATTATGTGACTACTGTGAGAAGCGAGGGCATGAGATGCAAGAATGCTATAAGTACCTGGGGGTCTGTAGTTATTGCAAGAAAACCGGCCATTCAAATACCGAATGCCGAGCTAGAAACTCTCCTCCATCATCTCCCGTAAATAACCGGAAAGTAGTATGTCCCTTTTGCAGCGGGAATGAGGTGTTCTCAACGCACCCCTCCAAGATCCGGTGATTCTGAACGAACTCCTCCGAAAGAATATATTCAGGGAGCGATAAAGAAAGTTTATTCTCGTTCTTATTCCTCTGAGGCCCCTAACACTTCAGCTAAACCAACTGAGAAGCCATTACCTCAACGCTTATTTCTGGACCCGTGCGAAACCTGTAATGTGTCCCATTATGAAGGTCGTTGCAAAGGAGGGTTTGCTGAAACTCGTCCCGAAAGTCAGTTAAACGACTAGTCCCCACAGAGATGAGTCAATCTGTGGAAAAGGACCTTGATAATGACTCTGTAAAGAAACCGGATGATCCTTATATCAACTTTTATGGGATAACCCCGAAGAGTAAATTTTCGTATAAACCTTATTCCTATGCTGGAGAAGACATGGTCGTTGCCATTAACTTGTGTCAGGCGGATAATCGAACCTTTGATCGTCTGTGTCAAGTTGGATGATCATGATGCTCCCATTTACGATTGCCTTGTAGACAGTGGGGCTGGCGTAAATTTAATAAGCTCCGAGATTGTTCCTTTCCTGGGGAACTCAAAAGAGCTTTTGGCTTCCGAAGACATAGGAGTAAAGGCCATCAGTGGGTTCGGAAATAAAGAACGAATTCCTATCGTTCATTATGTAAATATAATCCTGAGGTTTAATATGGGTTTTGTAACTCATCCTTCGGCGTTTTTCATAGTTCCCCAGGAATACATGGTAGATAACCCATTGATACTGGGTACTTGTGCTCTTAGGGATAATCACCTGTTACCTGACATGTCCCGAAAACAATTGATTCATCTTCAGGGAAAAAAATTGACTGTGGTGGCCGATGGCATATCAACTTGTACCCAGTCCAAATTGACATCCTCTACTATACAGGTGAAAAATGTGTCGGTAGTCAGTACAAATATTAACGATACTGATGTTATCCACGATCAAAATAATGATCGTACCCTTCGATATTTATTGAAGGGCTTTAAAAAAAATGACAACAATATAAATTGGCAACAAGTTCCTAAACCATACAAAAGTCATTCTAAAAAAATGGTCTTGGAAAATGACATCTTGTATTACAGAACTACGTCCGGGAATTTGTTTATATGTGATTTCTTTGGACCTACTAATGCACATAATTTTGGGCCTCCATGTATCCTGTGCCCATATAGGTCGGAACAAGCTGCTTCAGTTGGTATACAAGCATTTCTGGCATCCTAGGGTTAACCAGGTAATTTCCGATGTAGTGCGGTGTTGCCCTGTTTGCCAGATGCAGAAAAACTTTTCTTCCAATATAACTCCACCCATGTTAAAAATCTTGGCCAGTTATCCCTTTGATTTATGTGCCATGGATTTGATTCAATTCCCAAAAACTTTTAAGGGAAATAAATACTGCATGATCCTTATTGATCATTATTCTAAATGGGTGTCTGTAGTCCCCATTGCCGACAAGTCCAGCTTGACCGTCTCTCGGAAACTGGGACACCAAGTTCTCCCTTTCCTTCCTAAAGTTCCAAATCGTATATTAACTGATAATGGAACTGAATTTACTTCCCAGATATTCCAACAGGTGTTACAAAAACACAATATTAAACATGTGAGAATATCTCCACTTCATCCCTCGAGTAACGGTGTCTCTGAACGTTTTAACCGGAGTTTAATTCAACTACTGAAATGTTTAGTTCTAGAACAACCTGCCACTTGGGATGAAGAATTGTCTTCCTCCATATTAATCTATAATAATACTTATCATAGTGCCTTAGATATGTCCCCTTCTGATTATTTATTACAAAAATCCCATACTCCAGTGCATACTTTTCCACAATATTGGAAAGAGGGCAGTGTCAACTTTAAACCCTTCAAGGTTGGTCAAAAGGTAGCTCGTAAAGTAATACGAACTGGACCAAGTACTGCTCTTAAATTTCATCATAGGTGGGAGGGACCATTTACTGTTGTAGACGTGAACCCGAATAAAGTGGCATATGTCATACAAAGAAAAACTAATCCCCAGTAAACTCAAAAAAGTTCCATTTTTCCCACTTAAAGGGAATGGATTGAGATTCCTGTTTACTTACGTAAATACCTAACTCGAAATAAAGAAATTAGTGATGCATTTTTCTCAGACGAGGAAAGTTTGTTGGATGCGGATGATGAAAATCCTCCTGAATCCAGCGATCTTGAGTCTGAGACTGATTCAGCTAATTCCTATGAGTCAGAGGCCATCGCGGACCCCTTATTGTTCACTAGTTGCGATGAATCCCTGGAGGGGGAAGCTGATTTTGAGGGATTCTTAACTTTTAATCCTATCTCTGTAAGTGACTATATTCAACTGCCAAATTTAATTCCTGTAATAGAGCCCACTTCTTGGGATAAAAAGGAAAACCTTAACAGTAGTATGGAGGAGTCAGTTCCTCTGTTGTCTTCAAAGTCCTTAAAATCTCCAGGTCACAAAGAGGTTAAATTTTTGCTCCCTCCTCTCGTAGTTCCTATTTCCCCTATCCATTCTTCGGACGAATCAAATTCTACCAATTATAGTTTACCTGAGATGGATTCCGATTCTAGTTTATCCGAGATAGATTTAATAAATATTCATACTAGTTCTCCTAATAAACCTGGTGGTGCCCTGGGAGGTCAACCACGAAGAAATACTTACCCCTGTTTTAGATTATTTTGATATGTATTCACATGAATACCCTATTAGATTTAACTATTCTTCTATCCTTTCTCCTGTAAGATTAACTAATAATAATGAAGGTCTTATAGTTTCCCAAACACAGCAGTTGGAAAGTATTAATCTGGAAACATCTAGGTTGAATCTAACGGATCCACCTTCCTTTTTTCTGGATCGACCTAACTATTCCCCTTCCGTCTCTTCCGAGGATCTTAACGATCTGTCGGAGAGAAATGTCGTGGGTGATTTGCCGGACTATGGATCAAACCTTTTTAGCCTGGATAGTTCTTCCAGCTCTCAAAAGACTGAGTTTTATGGTTTCAGCCCGCCAAATAGTAATTCTTTAAATATATCCCCGTCGGCTGAAATGGTTTCTTCACCTGTCTCGGAAACTAGAGTTGTCCCTTTTCAAATAGTGGGAGAGGTGATTGGTGATCCCGCTAACGTCCAATTGGATAATAGTAATTTGACTTTGGTCCATATAGATAATGAAATCTTGGAGGAAATGCAATTACCTGTTTTTCCCAGCACTAGGAGTAGAGGGTCGGTTCCCGATTTCCCAAATGTTATGTCGACTCCACTGGAGTATATACGCCACCGGAGACGAACCAGTCTTTTATAATTTCTTCTCTGAGTTATAAATTGACATATGATTTTAACCTGAGGTGAAGTAAATAAGCACAGAGAATCAAAGTTAGCTTTGCTTCATCTATTTAAAAATTTTTTGCAATTCAATTTATTTAAAGTTCTGTTGTTTATCTACTGACTGAAAAATTAATATAAAATACTTAGCCAAATAACTTATCTTGAAAAAACTTTAACCAGATAAGTTGGAAAAAAAAAATCTTATTCCTATCTTTATTAATCTCTTAAGCAAACTTACTTCTGAACTATTGTTCTAAAAAACCTCTTCATCTATTGAAGTTGTTTGAATGTATGCTTTCTAGTGTGCTTGAAAAAAAACCCTCCTAGTATAAACGATTCTTGTGTAACTGATCTTTGTGTGTCTGAATTATGTATGATGGCAGACTAAAGATTATATTACTCAACTACAGATCTGAAAAGTCTTGTGTAAATTGATTCCCCTACTTTATTTAACCAACAATGGTTAAATATATATACAGCATACATATATACTGTATGGTTTTAATTCCTCTGGTAATTGTGGATATACTCATCGAAAACCGCGTACCTCAAAGAACTTATATATATATATAAATTTATATATATATAAATATATATATAAATTTTGTGAACTGTATATATATATGTACTTATTGTACATATATATCTACCAGTTCTCCGGCTCCAACGAGCTTGTCATGTCATGACAGGTTGTGGAGTGGGAGAGCTTTAAAACTTATATTACAGATTTTCCTGGTTCCTGAAGGAGGTATGGGAGGTTCTAATGATCAATCCAGGCTGGATGAGTAGATTTCCCTCTTCGCAATCGTAGGACACAATGGATAAGTAATTGAGGAGTATATGAGGAAATACAAATAATCAGGAAAAAGACTTCTTAGATTGTTTGTATT
Organism: Trachelipus rathkii; assembly: GCA_015478945.1. NCBI lineage: Eukaryota > Metazoa > Arthropoda > Malacostraca > Isopoda > Trachelipodidae > Trachelipus > Trachelipus rathkii. The sequence continues at coordinate 20,658 of JABUQX010054238.1, read as the reverse complement.
TCCGAAATGAAGTATACCATTATCCTAATCAAAAAAGGTCTTTATTAATGAGGTATGCCGGTGGTTTCGATGAACAATTATGGTAATTTTCCAAGCTGATAATTCTGACTATGGAAAGTTTAGATTAATACCTTTAATTTACCTTTCATTTATTTTACAAGCAAATTTTATAAATTTAAATTTGTTTTTTTTTATAACTCGTCAGTTTCTCAATAATATGTTACTTCTGATTTTCCCAATCAAATAGTACAATTGAGAAATAGAGAAGGTTAAAATGATTTAGTTTTACTCTACTTCATTTTTTCGCTTCGTGACAGTTATCATGTAATGATTACCTTAGCGTAGGGAATATTAGTTCATGCATTTTATGTAGGATTGGAAATTTTGTGGTGGCTTATGTATTAACATATATATTGATGCTTTTCAGAATTGATTGAATAACTTCCTTGAATTGATTTTTCAAAACCTTTTTCAAAAAATGCCTTTGCTTTTGGCCATAGGATCCTCTGAAGTCTCTTTATTTCGGAACCAAAAGAAATACCTCCGAAATCAACATGGAGTAGCCGTGCAGGCTGACTATGCCGCTGGGCGTAAAATCTCGTCTTGCATATCCCGAGTCCAAACTTTAATGACTCCGGATGTCAAAAACATAATAATATGGGCTCTAACGACCACCGCCTGGCAAAGGAGGGAGTTAAAGAACGTTGACCATGATGTAGCCACGGTGTTTGAGCCAGTGACGGATGTATCTTTGAAAAAAATACCTGACACAATGGAAAAGATCACAGAAATAACTAAAAAGATCAATCCTCAGGTTAAAGTTTACCTCTTTATTCCGCCTATTCAAGATATGCACGCTTTTAATAAAAAGCGTATCATTCGCGATTGGGGGAAGAAGTATGCCAAATATACTTTGGACGATCCTGAACTGTCTCCTGAAAATATGAGAAATCACGCCATCCACAGTTTTAAACTGTTTGAGTCCTTAAGGGAATCCCAATATACATGGACAGATAAAAATCTTATCCGCGGAACTGATATTCTGGACTTTTATCATGGTAAACTTGGGAAAAATAATGAAGATACTCAAATCACCCCTCATGCTAAATATCTAAATAAGGAAATACTGATATTGAACTCTCCTCTGTTGTTGGACGGGTTGCACCCAAATCGTCTATTTCTAGTAAACTTCATGGAAAAGGTTGGCCATCTATTTAAAATAAATAAAATTGCTGTGAGGTATGAACCTTACAAACCTCTACCAAGTAAATCAAAGGCAAATGAGAAAAGACGAACACGTCCTATGGTTTCCAGTCATAATAAAGGAACTGGTAGAATGGATCAAAATCATTTATTACCTTTCCCTCCTAGAAATGTTGCTACTAACTATATTCCCGAATACCCGCAGTCTGGAAATCGTCAAGTTGCTTTTTCATCGTCAGTACCATCAAATTATTTCCCCGATTCAAATTATCATACACAAAATTATCCTATACAGGAACCTCAACCTTCCTGTAGTTACGCTTCAACTGCTTCATGTAACTCATCTTATATTAATAATTCCCAATCTGAATGTAATCCTTTGTATCAACCTTCATGTAGTTACGCTTCAACTGGTCCATGTAACTCGTCTACTTTACCTAATTATACATCACCTGCTTTCTCTAATTTACCTAGTTACACTTCAACTGCTTCAGGTAACTCGGCTAATATATCTGTCTGTAATCCTGAAACCACGCTGGATCCCCAGATCAAACTTGTACTGCGTACAAGTTTGAGATGGGCAATGGAACGGATCAGGTGGAAAGATATGAATGAGAATCAACGGCAGATGACTTCAATATTGTGGGCTCAAGAGTTTGAGGATGAAAAGAAGTCCTTTGCTGATCTTTCTTCTTTGAACACCGCTCCAATATTGTAAACCATAATTGTAAATATATTTCTTTGGTAAGCATTGGATTTTGTATTATATATAGTATTAAGAGAGTCCTGAGTATCCTTCTCTACGGGTCTGTACTACACTCTTTGCCTCGACACTCCCGTCTTTCTCTGAACGACGTGGAAAATGGAGGTGGGGGGTTTAGACTTAGTGGGGGAGGATATTAAGGGGGGATATTGTTCGTGTTTTTATATATTTATGCTAGGAAGATTAAACATAGCAGAAACAATTCTCAGAAATAGAGAAATACACCATGTGGTTTCGTAATCTCCCCATGTGGTTGTTTAGTTTTTAAGTATTTATGCTTCATTTATTTGGGAAAAACCTTGTGGCTTTGCAATATATTAAATATTGTTTCCTTCTGTTTTAAGTATTGTTATATATTTTAGTACAGTCTGAAGGAATTTTAAGTCACAAGAATTTGGAATAATACATATTGTGACTCAATTTATGAAGCTATTCTTGAAGAACCTTCATATGAGGATTGAACGGCAATAAAGGTCAGTTCTGGAAATTGATGATAATAATGTTAACTTTTGATTTAATCTATATAAAATTAACTATGATTATAAATAATAATAGTTAAACTTACCTTAAACTTTTGCAGCCAGTTTATAACTCATAAGAATACTAAGAAAACCTTGGGTAAAGAATTAAAACAAGCCCTTTTAGAAAATAGGGTGAGTTTTAAACAAATGAGTATATAATTTTGAAATGTAAATATAATATAATAATATAATAAACAATAAAGAATAGGTAAAAGTTTTTTAAACATAACAACACTGTTAATTAATTTTAACAGGCTTCTAATACCGGGGATTCATCTCTGAATCCGTGTTCTAGTACCAGGTTCTAAAAACAGGCTTCCAATACCAGTTTTCTAATACCTGGGAGTCATCTCTGAAATTCAATTCAAACTCAAGGACAACTATTAGTCATAAATTCAAAAGCTAAGTCATTATATTGTTGATCCAGCCTCCGATTTCCTAATACTTACCTTAACTTCATACATGAGCAATATTTGGAAACTACTTTTGTTTCCACTCTCGAATCTGAAATTTTAAGAATAAATAATCAATATTTGTGATATATATCACTTTCTTATTTATTCTTTGTTCTGTGAATTGGTTATTGGATTGTTTTTGTTGGCAGTCCATACTTATTCATTTGTACTTACTTAGTTAAACTCTTAAAATATTTTATATAGTGGATAATTGAGTTGGTAAAACCTTCCTTCTTCCACCAATATAATACTGATAATTCTTATAAACCTAATTAAAGATAGAACTTTTTTTTGGTGTGTCAAATCCTTGATTGTTTACTTTTGTTTATTTATCTCATTCTATTCTATGAGCTATGAAAATATAATTAGATTTAATCTTCAACTATAATATTCAGTCAAAACCTGTGCAGTGACACCTTGGTTTAATATTCAGTCAAAACCTGTGCAGTAACAACTTGATTAAGTATAGTAAATAATATACTTACAACTGATCTTCAAACTGAACATCAGGGCAAGATTTATATAGAACAATTTGTTAATTAAAGATCACAATCCTCTCAGATAGTCATACAAGTCAGCAGGCCAACGGAGTCCTAAATGACAAATTTCCTCCGTTACGGAGAAACTCTAATCTGCTCCGTATTACCCCTGATGGTGTTATATGGTTGCTGTGCTGACTAGACCTTCAAACCATTATCTTCGAACATCACAAACCTAACATCTGTGAAATCTCCTATAAATTGACTTTCGTACTCTTCTATTCATCGACTTTTTATCTTCAAGAAAGAGCGGAGAGAGGTACCTCCCAGTCGGGTACACTTGTTGAGCCCAGCGTACTTCCTCTCCGCCACATATATATAGTAGATTTTTTTTATTGTTTTGATATATATAAATATATATATATATATATTATATATATATTATAATATATATATATATAATAATATATATATATAAAATATATATATATATATATATATATATATATATAAATATTACATTATAAATATTTAATTAATAAATATATATATAACAGGCGGTGTCTCACGAGGTAGTTACAGCGGTGATCCACCGTTCGGGATGTAAGCATGAAATGTGTATGGAATATTAAGTTCGACTTATATTAATTCATTAAGGAGGATGGATATGTTACGTTGCGGCGCACGCGCAATACGAAAACCGCGCACAAATATGAGAATGTCGAATGGATGATATATTTTTTTATGGGCTTCTGATGAAAGACATAAAAAAAAATGACGGTGGGCTCTAATCAAGACATTTTTTATTGATGCAGTGCTTCGTTTTTCACACAATGTTCCATAACGCGTCAATGTACCAACAATAGTTTTAAACGTGAATGTGAAAAGGTTTGAAGAACAAACCTATTTGTATTCAAGACAGCTCATAATATCGATACATGTAATGTAATAACGTTGTTAATAGCATCATAACATAACAACAAATTTACACCTATGAATCTTATCTACAGCATGCAAGAAGGGAGAAGAACGTCAGGTCGTTTCAACTTGTACATACAGTATTTACAAATGTTGTTCGAAGACGCCTCCATCCAAGCGAATACATGCCTCAGCCCTCTGGCGCCAGGTTTCATTGCATGCCAATGACAGTGACGCCGGGTTGATTCCCCTACATGCGTTGGTTATTCGACGACGAAGATCATCGGGCTAGGTTACTGGGTCATTAAACCCAGTGTACACGGTATGCTTGAGATACCTCCACAGAAGTTAGTCATGGTGTTAGTCGGACCGATGAAAAATAGAGTTGGAACGCGCCCAGGCCATGAAATGGACCAGATCTTCCATCTATCTCCCCGGAAAAGGTTCTGTCGGTAGCCGTCACTATAGCTGCATTATGTCGCGGTCCCATCATGTTAGTAAATATATTCTTCTTTGCGTTCTTAAAGGTATCACTCAGGGTCAACAGGACGTCTGCAGGAAATGGAAACGGTAGACGTTGTCCTGCCAAATTCCTCGAAGAAACTAAAAGGCCCGATAATCTACTATTGAGATACCACACCAAACGTTGACTGGAGTATGAGACATGGTGATGGCTAGTGAATGTTATATGGGGGTTTGTTTCCACCCAATGTCTGAAGTTCCACCTGTTATACATACTGTTATTGGTAAAGCGAGATTCATCGGTCCATAAGATATTTTCCAATAAGTCCGGTACATCCATTAGAAGGCAATCAATGACAGCCAGAAATCCCAGCCGCCCTTTTTGGTCTCCACGATGCAAACCATGCACAATGTATGGCCTATATGGATACATGTTGTATGCAACACGAATCCGTTGTATGGTTTCCTTCGATATTCCCAAGACCGAAACTAAGCCTGCCGTAATAGGACATTGGATTTTCATGGTGATATAGCAGAACGTCCAGTTCGACGTCGAAAGTACGGACACCACCCCCCTCCCGTATGTGATGATGGGGTTGAACTATCGACCCTGTACCTTGAAACCGTCTGTAAACTCTATGGAATGCCATGTGGCTCGGCGGTCGTCGATGTGGATAACGTTGTCCATATTTTGCAGCAGCTCTGCGAGCATTCCTGTTTTGCGTAATGTACACCTCCAACATGTCACGCTTTTCGTCCTGCGTATACTGGTCACGTGGCATGTTCCAAATGTATGGCTCTGACTAAACAAACCACTCTGAAGTTGTACGTTTCACATACACTTTATACCCATAATTTGTAGGTTTTAAAACATAACTTCATATGATAGCTGTTGTTGGTTAGATACCACGTTCACAATGGGCGTATTTATTAGTCTAGATGGCAAGGTTATCTGAGAGGGAATGGATTAGGTATTTTTATTTTAATTCCCCGTCAGTAGAACCATATTTTAAATACTATTGGATATTGCTACTGTATTTAACCTAAGGATTCATATTAGCACACGTTTGCTTTTGTTAGCACATGATGTCTACCGGATTGACGTCTACGTTGTTTATGGTACATTGCGTGGAAACAACAACCGTAATCAAATAATGTCGAGAGGAAGAGCCACATCATTTTTTATGTGCATTTCACAGAAGCCATAAAAAATGATATCATCCCATTCGACATTCGCATGTTTGTGCGCGGTCTTTCGTATATTACCGTGCGCCGACACCAACGTAACATATCCCATGCTCCTTAATGAATTAAATAATCGAACTTTTATATTCCTACATATTTTCATACTTAAACATCCTGTACAGTGATACACCGCTGTAACATAATTCGTGAGACACCCTGTATATATATATATATATATATATATAATATATATTATATACATATATAATATATATATATATATATATATATATACATATATATATACTATATAAATATAATAAAATCTATTTATATAATATATTTCTAGATATATAGATATATAATATATATATATATTATATGTTTCGAACATGTATTAATTGGGGTGGGTTCAATTTTAGTGAGGAGGGATGTGAAGGTGGCTGTTTTCCTTCATGTTCTCCTCCCTTTTTGTTTATGAATCAGAATCGGAAAAAGATAAACTGCGATTTATCTTGTTTTGGAATTACTGGGAATCAATCAGTTATGGTTTATCAGTTTATTATAATAGGAGTATAATTTATATTTTAATACTTGGTATGGTTTTCTTTAGATTTTTCATTAAGTTGTGTTTTTTTCAGTATTATATTTATTGAATGAAATGAATATTTGTTAAAATCAAAGTTATTAGACTTAAAACTTTAAAAACATTCGGTGAATGATAAATTTACTTTTGATGTAACTCTGCCCTGGAAGTATACCAGGTCAGTATCTAAGCTGTTTTATTAATTATAAGGAAATCTTGAATCTCTAATATTATAAGCATATAAAGTTAGTTAGCTATAAAGCAATCTTTTCGTGTTTACAGCCGCAAACTACCGATACACCTGTCTGAACATTGCTTCACAACCCCTTCTATATCTCATAGAACTCTTAAGGGGTAAGTGAAGTATTGATAGTAATTGTAGTGTTACCTGTAATATGGAATATTGGTGAAACAAAAATTAAAATAATATAATATAAAACATAAATAAACGTTGAAATAATCTTAGTATTATTTCAGGTTTAGTCGTTGGGCGGAGATTAATCATCAGTTTTTTATGCGTTGCACGAAAAATTGCATTCACTTTAAATCGTGGGTGTGTTACGAAATATTTATGGCCAGACAATCTTACTTGTGTAGTGCGTTAGTTAGCTAAGAGCTAATTCTGAAAACTGAACATATAGAAAAGTGTGCAATCATATGGACAAGTGAAATTATCGATTAATGATTACCTAATAGACAAAAAACTATTTGAAACAACCTATTTTTAAGTTAAGTACTTATACCGTTTTAAGGTGTGGATTGTCTGGTGGTCAAAGTCGAACTTTGTTTAAATATCATAAATATTGTCATTCATAATGTGCTTTTCAACTGTTAATGGCATCATTAGTATTATTTTTCTTTACGTGGACCAATCGCAAACAATGAACAGCAACCTCGACAAATTTCATCGTCTATAAACATCGCTTATAAATTTCATCGTCGATACAGTTCATCGTTGCAAATTTCATCATCTATAAACATCGTTTATAAATTTCATCGTCGATAAATTTCATCGTTCCATAGTTTAGTCGTCTTGATTGTCAAGTTGGCATAATTTTTTCATCGTCTAGTCAAAATCCTCAAGTTGGCATAATTTTTCCATCGTCCTAGTCAAAAGTGGCATAATTTTTTCACTTCCTAGTCATTTGTCCCATTGGCAAATTTATCGTCTTATCGTCATCAAGTAATAGGGAGTTGCTGTTCAAATTTTCATTTGTTATTGGAATTCGTTGCTATTCGGCTGTAGGTTTAATCAATAAATCTACATTTTATACGTCGTCTCAATATTCCTCCCATACTTGGTTGTGATAACAATTTTTCTCAAATTTATACCTGATTAGTAGTTAAGTCACATTCCCTTGACGCGCCGTCTTATCGATCAGAGCTCGCAGGGTCTTATTGGACATGGTTTTGAGAGAAACCAGAACCCCAGTTTGGCAAAGCTTGATGTTCTGTGATGGTCGGCACCAGGGATGTCACTGAAGCAAAAAGATACAACGCAGATTTGTTCTGCATTCCAGGTACTGTACCTACTTACATGCGATATTACCAATAAAACTTGTAGGTTATTCTAGTATCGTTTTTAATATTGTAAGTTTTCTTTCATCTATTATATAAAAAAAATTAATAAATTTGACCCTAAGGGGAATTGGATTCACATTACCGGTGTTTGAACAATTTCTATTCAGAAAGTGTCAAACCCCCGTGCATCCTCTCCCTAACATAAATACTTTAAATTTATTTGGCGCCCGAACAGGGACTCTGTTTGAGTTCCTGTTCGATAAGCCGCCGCGCTTGAGTGTGACCTAGTCCACTTTCTCATTTGTTCGGTATAGTTTTATTCGATTCTATTCATTCTATTCTTCAACAAAAATCGTCATTTTTGTTCATTGTGTTCATTGTATTGGTCCACGCGTTCACTTTAGGTAGGTAAGTAGAATAGGTTAGGTAATAAGTTAAAGTTTGAAGAACTTCATACAGTTAAGGGAAAATGTCTGTAAACGGAAAAGATATGAGTGTTAAGCCTAAGCCTCAGCTCTCTTTAACCTCCCGTGGTGCTGGTAAAGATGCAGCCAGTCAAAGAGAAGAGCAGATCCAAATTTCTTTGGACGCATTAAACCTGGCAACAACCAGAAAACTAACACAGAATACCAATGGAAAGAAGAAAGTGGAAAACATTGATGAAGATATGTTTTCCATTCCTAACCTACAGATTTTGAAGAAAAACTTAGTGAAAAGGAAAAAAGAAGAGGAAAGAATCTTATCTCAACAAAACGCTGATCTTCGAAAAGAGGAGTCATTTAGCGAAGAGGACTCATTTCATGACAAAGATTCTACTCCTGACATTGATGATAGGGACGTTTCTCTTGATGATATACCTATCGCAGCTGCTTTACCTGTGCAGAGAACTTTGCTCACAGAAGAAGAAGTTATGGGTACCTTTGGGTTACGACAACCGAAAACTTCCCGTTCCCGTTCTAGAGAACGAGATGTTATCAGACAAAAGCATCATGAACATAAACCCTTACTACAAGAGGAAGAATTTAGAAGATCTTCGCCGCCGAATACCAATGAAGTAACCATGTATTCCGGTCCTCAAATGAAAAAGAAATTGGATTTGATAGAAGAAGCAATTGTCCTATTAACTCAGCTTCTTAAGAATTCACAGAAGCTCAAGGTCGTAGACCCAGGACGCTATAAATACGAGGCAGATCAAGATCTCGTAGTCTACCTCAAAGACTTCGAAGACTACTGCAGTCTTCATTACCCGAAGAGTCCTCATCAATGGTTGAGGCTCTTAGGACGACAGCTGGAGGGACACTTCCAACAGTTGTATAAACTTCTGACGAAAGATGACCGTAACTACTTCTCGGTCAGAGACACTTTAGTAACTTGGTTCCGTGATGAAGAGAAGCGTAAAAACGAGTACAAGCTTCAAGCGTATCACGCAGCTCATAGGGAACCAGGCGAACCGATCCGAATGTATGCTCTGCGTCTTGAACGCCTGGCTAGACGCGCATATCGAGGCCTCGATATGCGTAAACACGATTCACTACGCACTGCTTTTTTGTGTAGTTTGCCTCCGTACATTGAAGCTGGAGTCAGGCAATACATCAAAATGAAAGAGTTGGATGGACATCGCAGAGTTGCATGGGACAAAATAGTCAGCTTTGCTGACTCTTTGGAAACAGAAAATAACGAGTTTCCGAACTCTATCTCGCACTCTTCTGCGGACGTTGTTGATAAACCACACTCTCATAAACGTCGTAACGGAAAAAGAAAAGAAGATCTGAATGAAAGCACTGATTCGGTTATTCAAATCAGTACCGTATATCCGCAGTGGACAGATGTGGTCAAGAGTCGAGATCAGCAGCGATTTAAACCGAAAACCACTTACTATCGGTCTTCGTCGAACCAGAATCAACGTTCTGGTTCCCCGAACAATTCTAATGGACAACGGAATCGTCATCGCAGTCCTGGAAATAATAGTTCTAATGTTGAGAAAACCGACCGCAATACTTTGGTGGTCTGTGAATATTGTGAGATTAAGGGACACCGAATGCAAGATTGCTACAAATACCTTGGGATTTGTAGCTATTGCAGAAAAAAGGGTCATATCAAGTCTGAATGCCGTGCCTATAAATCATCTCCGTCATCGCCTTCTAATACACGTAGAACGACATGCCCTTTCTGTCGGGGTCCTCATCCCGGAATAAGATGTCCATCTCGTACATCGCCGAAAAAGGAATGCTCTCCCGAGCCCGAGAGAATGCCAAATGAACAAAAGCTTAGTGTCGTTAAAACCGTAGCGACTCTTAAAAATTCGCCTGACATAGAAAAACAGCGGTCTGAGAATACCCCAAGACCTCAGAGGAAATTCTTGGATCCTTGTGATTACTGTGAGAAATCACATTATGAAGGTCGGTGTAAGGGGGTAGAAGAGGCCGCGTTGTCACCACCTTTAAATTATTGTTCTCCCCGGAAGTGAGTCACCTGGGGGAGAAACATCCTGTGAGTGACTCAACTGTTGTCATTCACCAAATGGGTGATGCTGTCGTAAAAGAAAGGGAGCGGACTATTTCCGAATCTCTGATGCCCACTGAAAGTGAAACAAAGTTGTTAGACAGCCGCCTCCGGACGGTACGCACCAATATCGAGTACTCATACAACGACCCACTGATTATAGTTGTTTCATTTTCTCCTCATAGTTCTGGATCCTATGGTTGTATGGTCGACAGCGGAGCTGGTATTAGTTTGGTGGGTACCGATATGCTAAATATCGACTTGAAGGAAGTAGTATTGCGTCCTGCTTCCGATATCGGTATAAGGGCTGTCAGTGGATTGGTTAGAAATCACACAGTGTCCGTTGATTATTATTTGGAAACCCCATTATATTTCCCTGATTCTGGGTTCTTAACGAAACCCGTTCTCTTTTTGGTGGTACCTGGTGAGATGATGCCTGCGCCCCTGGTATTGGGGGCAGTGGCATTAAGTGAAAATGCCCTACTTCCGGATCTCACCACAAGAAATCTATTACATCGATCATCGACAAACGAAATAAAAATAATAGCTAAAGATCTTAGCCTTTCGTTACCTTTTTACAAGTGTATAACAGTTGCCTCCGTCAATATTCCACCTTTCTCCGGTCAAATGGTGAAGGTGAAAGGTATTTCGAAAGTTCCTTTGGATATGGTAGGATTCCAGGGAGTGCCCATTAAGTCAATTCTTCCTATTTCTGGGATCCTGGATTTTTCTCTTGATGACCAGATAGCAGTTTTAAACCCCTCTGATAGACCTATTTTTTTTAGGAAGAACACAGTGTTGGGTGAATTGTTTTCTCTTCGGAAGGAGGATTGTCCTCCTATAAGTGTTCATAAAATAGACTTGCTACCACACACTAATAGACTCTGCGAAGAGACCTGGACAATAGATAAGTTAACCGAAGCCTTTTCTTTCCCTGAAATTCCCATAAGCAAACCCCAAAAGCAAGAGCTACTCAAGATTTTAATGCAATTTCAACCTGTCCTTAGTTTCGGAGACCACGATGTTGGAATAGCCACCAATATAACCCACATTATTGAGGTGGAAAACACTCGTCCTGTTCGTCTACCCGTCCGTAGATTCCAAGGACCACTTGCTCAGGAAATTGAACAACAGTGCAAGGAATTACTGGAACAGGACATTATTAGACCGAGCAAATCCCCTTATTCTGCTCCCGTGGTCCCCGTAAGAAAGCCTGATGGAAAGCTACGTCTTTGCATTGACTATCGCAAATTAAACGACGTAACAAAAGCCGATTCCTTTCCTCTCCCTAATCTCACGGACATGATATATAATATGAATGGGAACAAATACTTTACGACAATAGATCTTGTCCGTGGATATTATCAGGTAGCCATGGAACCTGATAGTGTGGAGAAAACCGCTTTCTCGACTCCCTTCGCCCAATACGAGTACTTAAAGATGCCCTTTGGGGTAAAAAATGGGCCAGCCACATTCCAGAGAGGTATGATGCTCGCTTTGGAGGATATACCATGGTCGGAGGTGATGGTGTACATTGATGACATCATCATCCTCAGTAAAACTGTTGAGGAACACTTCCGTATATTAAAAAAGGTGTTAGCGGCCTTGGCAAAAAACGGATATAAACTCAAGCCCAATAAGACACGCCTTTGTCGGACGGAAGTTGAGTTTCTGGGTCACAAAATCTCTAATAATGGGATTTTACCCCTCCAGAAGAACATACAGGGAGTTCTAAATTTTCCAGTTCCAACTACTGTAAAACACCTTCGACAGTTTCTTGGGATGGTAAATTTTTACCGTCGGCACATCCCACAATGCTCTCAACTAAGCAAGCCTTTATCTTGCCAGACAGGAGGTAAGACAATCCAATGGACTCCTGAATGTCAAAGTGCTTTTGACCAGTTAAAACAGGCCTTAACAAATCCATGTGTATTGGGGTTCCCCGATTACAGTCCTGGAGTGTCCCCACTAGAACTACATGTGGACGCTTCCGACTTAGGTGCAGGGGCCTGCTTATCACAACTCCAAAACAATGAACGCAAGCCCATCGCGTTCATTTCAATGACCTTTAATGGAGCTCAGCGAAATTATGGGGCTATTGATAAGGAGTTAACAGCGTTGCGTTGGGCGGTGAAGTCGTTGCGGCCATTTCTCAGAGGTGTCAAATTCATCATCCACACCGACCATATGCCCCTCATTTATCTCCAAAATATGAGTCTCATAGACGGAAGATTGGCCCGCACAATGGAAGAGTTGTATGAGTATGACTTTGATATTAGACATGTATCTGGTTCTCAAAACGTGGTGGCAGATGCCCTTTCCCGTTCTCCGGTAGCCGAAGAAGACTTAGAACATAATTTTATAGGACCGTCCATTGAATTTATTCCCCCTGGGTATACTTTAATTGAAGTACCAGGAGGAGGGGATTCTCTTTATAAGTGTCTCTCAATGTTTCTTTATAATAACTTTAGTAGACATTTGGAAATACGAGAACATATTTCTAAGGAGTTGTTGCAACATTCGTCCAAATATAAATTGCAAGGGAAACAATCGAAGAAACAACTTAGACTTTTACAGTTTCCCGGACAAGTACCTATCCCTGAGGTCATCACCGCCTTCACGGAGTTGCAGAGAACTCCTGTGCATGTATTCTACATTCACGACAAACCGATAATCTATGGTGCTCAATTTACAAATGTACCATGTTATCTCAAATGCCTTGGAGGCATACATTATAATTACTTGATGAAAACCGAGAATTAATTGAAATACAATGAAAGCCTGAGTACATCTTCGAATTCGGGTGAAGAACAAATAATTTTTTAATAAAAATTTTTTTTTCTCCCCTTCCCATAATCGTATATCCAGATGTTGGATCTTTGTCCCTCTGTTAACTATCCTTCCTTGATCTCTTGCTTTCCTTTTCTTTCCGTTCACAATTGACTATCCTCTAATATCTGATAAATTGGGGGGTGGGAAAACCGTAATTTTAAGTGAGAATAATAGGTTAGCTAATTCTAGTGCCTCTGAGTGACACTACAAGGTATTCAGCACTTTGTGTCTGATAAAAATGCTTTTATTAGATTAATTAGTTAGTTAGAAATAATGGTGCTATTTTCTGTTTATGAGCTAAATGAATTAATGATTTGATAAAATATCTAAATTTCCAATACTAATTGATACTACCTGATCTGATGTCTTTGATGTCTGATATCTTTGATATCTGATATCTTTGGTAATCGTGGTGAACACTTGTTGTCCACCATGATTACCACACTAATTCGTTCACTAATCGTTGTTTTTCTTTTTTTCACTGAGTAATGATCGATAGACGACCACGCATTCCCCCTTATTTTTTTTTTTATTTTGATTCACTATAAAAGAATTGTTATCACAATTGAGGTCGATTTCGTAGTCAAGGAAAACGGTAAAGATTTCGATTTCGTAGTCCAAAACGATAACTGAAAAAGTTTGAATATCGATTTCGTAGTCCATATAGAAAAACAAAGAAAATGCCTTTGCTTATGCTCGTCGGAGCCTCTACGGTTGCACTTTTTAGAAATCAAAAACGCTACCTCGCAAGACAATTCCAAATACAAGTAAGAGCAGATTTTAATAATGGTAGGCACATATCGGGATGTGTAAGCCGAGTACAAGATGTAATGTCCTCCGACGTCGATTTTCTGATCATTTGGTCCCTCGTTCCCATGGCTTGGCAACGGCAGCTGATAAGACATGAAAATGGAAAAGCAACAACTGTATTCGCACCAATAACTAATTTCTCCATTGAAGAAGTACCCCGTATAATGGAAGAAATAACGACCATAGCCAAGGAAATCAACCCTAGAGTACAAATATTTCTAATGATCTCACCTATACAGGATATGTATGAATTCAACAAAAGGAGAATCATAAGAGAATGGGGACCAGATTACGAGCATTTTTGTCGAAATCATCTTGATTTGAACCCAGAAAGGTTGCGTGCTCATGCCATAACGACAGTCCAAAGATTTGAACTCTTAAACACTGATGACTATCAATGGTCACATAAACAAGTTCTCGTAGGGAACGAGATCCTAGATTATCATTATTCGGAAGTGCTTAGAATGAATCCTAATGATGCACCTCACAGACGATACATGGCTAAACGTAGCCTTCATCTTCAATCACCTCTTGTACCCGATGGCTTGCATCCACACAAAAGATTTTTGGAAGCTTTCATGCAGAAATACCAACACTTTTCATGAATCGTCGCCCCATCCAAACCCGCATATCGTATGGGCCTGTACGAAACCAACGCAGTACTAGTGGATCTGTGTCGCCCACATCATCTGAGATTCAACTGGATGCAACGGAAAGAATACTACAGGGGGCTATACGACCACAGTCTGATCCTGGTCCATCTACAATTTCTCATACGCCTGATCATCGAGCTTTGTTTGATCAAAATGTAAACTCTGTTTCTTATCAAAATGTTCAAACTGCTCCTAACTCATCTAATCGCAGGAGCGATTCTTCTTTGCACTATAGTGTACCTCCCTCAGTTCCTACTGTTAGTCCTTTGCTGGTAAATGTTCCTCCTCCTAGATTCAATCATGGGTCTTTATTGGACCCCTATGTAAAAGAAACCATTCGCGCCAGTATTAGATGGGTTATGAGTCAGACAAATTGGGAGGGTAAAAATGAATCCCAAAAAGATTTAATGATTCAAGAATGGCTTAAATTAATACAAGAGGAGAGAGGTACTTCTCGAAGACTCTCTTCTTTGGTAAGATTGAATTGATTAATAAAACTATTGCCATCGACTATAGTATGTATTCTGTTTTCCTGAGAAAGAAAGAATATTATGATTTGTTTTTGTAAAAGTAAAATTATTATTTGATTTGTATTTTTATAATGGAAAATAGTAACTGCTAAATTTGTCACTTTATTGTTAATGAAAAATTGAACATTAAGATATTGTATTAGTATTATTGTAGTTTAAGTATTACATAAAGAAAGATGTTTTCTTATTTTTCTATGAAATAAATGATAGTATTTTTTGTAGCTTTAAGGATTGATTGATTGGTTCACGTAAAGCGCGTAGAGGATTTAAATTATGTACATATGCTCCATTTCATGTTAGTTTTGGGTTTCGAACATGTATTAATTGGGGTGGGTTCAATTTTAGTGAGGAGGGATGTGAAGGTGGCTGTTTTCCTTCATGTTCTCCTCCCTTTTTGTTTATGAATCAGAATCGGAAAAAGATAAACTGCGATTTATCTTGTTTTGGAATTACTGGGAATCAATCAGTTATGGTTTATCAGTTTATTATAATAGGAGTATAATTTATATTTTAATACTTGGTATGGTTTTCTTTAGATTTTTCATTAAGTTGTGTTTTTTTCAGTATTATATTTATTGAATGAAATGAATATTTGTTAAAATCAAAGTTATTAGACTTAAAACTTTAAAAACATTCGGTGAATGATAAATTTACTTTTGATGTAACTCTGCCCTGGAAGTATACCAGGTCAGTATCTAAGCTGTTTTATTAATTATAAGGAAATCTTGAATCTCTAATATTATAAGCATATAAAGTTAGTTAGCTATAAAGCAATCTTTTCGTGTTTACAGCCGCAAACTACCGATACACCTGTCTGAACATTGCTTCACAACCCCTTCTATATCTCATAGAACTCTTAAGGGGTAAGTGAAGTATTGATAGTAATTGTAGTGTTACCTGTAATATGGAATATTGGTGAAACAAAAATTAAAATAATATAACATAATAAACGTGAAATAATCTTACGTATTATTTCAGGTTTTATCGTTGGGCGAAATTATCATCAGTTTTTTTATCGTTGGGACGAAAAATTGCATTCACTTTAAATCGTGGGTGTGTTACGAAATATTTATGGCCAGACAATCTTACTTGTGTAGTGCGTTAGTTAGCTAAGAGCTAATTCTGAAAACTGAACATATAGAAAAGTGTGCAATCATATGGACAAGTGAAATTATCGATTAATGATTACCTAATAGACAAAAAACTATTTGAAACAACCTATTTTTAAGTTAAGTACTTATACCGTTTTAAGGTGTGGATTGTCTGGTGGTCAAAGTCGAACTTTGTTTAAATATCATAAATATTGTCATTCATAATGTGCTTTTCAACTGTTAATGGCATCATTAGTATTATTTTTCTTTACGTGGACCAATCGCAAACAATGAACAGCAACCTCGACAAATTTCATCGTCTATAAACATCGCTTATAAATTTCATCGTCGATACAGTTCATCGTTGCAAATTTCATCATCTATAAACATCGTTTATAAATTTCATCGTCGATAAATTTCATCGTTCCATAGTTTAGTCGTCTTGATTGTCAAGTTGGCATAATTTTTTCATCGTCTAGTCAAAATCCTCAAGTTGGCATAATTTTTCCATCGTCCTAGTCAAAAGTGGCATAATTTTTTCACTTCCTAGTCATTTGTCCCATTGGCAAATTTATCGTCTTATCGTCATCAAGTAATAGGGAGTTGCTGTTCAAATTTTCATTTGTTATTGGAATTCGTTGCTATTCGGCTGTAGGTTTAATCAATAAATCTACATTTTATACGTCGTCTCAATATTCCTCCCATACTTGGTTGTGATAACAATTTTTCTCAAATTTATACCTGATTAGTAGTTAAGTCACATTCCCTTGACGCGCCGTCTTATCGATCAGAGCTCGCAGGGTCTTATTGGACATGGTTTTGAGAGAAACCAGAACCCCCGTCTGCTGAAGCTTGATGTTCTGTGATGGTCGGCACCAGGGATGTCACTGAAGCAAAAAGATACAACGCAGATTTGTTCTGCATTCCAGGTACTGTACCTACTTACATGCGATATTACCAATAAAACCTTTAGGTTATTCTAGTATCGTTTTTGATATTGTAAGTTTTCTTTCATCTATTATAAAAAAAAATTAATAAATTTGACCCTAAGGGGAATTGGATTCACATTACCGGTGTTTGAACAATTTCTATTCAGAAAGTGTCAAACCCCCGTGCATCCTCTCCCTAACATAAATACTTTAAATTTATTTGGCGCCCGAACAGGGACTCTGTTTGAGTTCCTGTTCGATAAGCCGCCGCGCTTGAGTGTGACCTAGTCCACTTTCTCATTTGTTCGGTATAGTTTTATTCGATTCTATTCATTCTATTCTTCAACAAAAATCGTAATTTTTGTTCATTGTGTTCATTGTATTGGTCCACGCGTTCACTTTAGGTAGGTAAGTAGAATAGGTTAGGTAATAAGTTAAAGTTTGGATACCTTTAATACAGTTAAGGGAAAATGTCTGTAAACAAGGAAGATATGAGTGTTAAACCTAAGCCTCAGCTCTCTTTAATTTCCCGTGGTGCTGGTACAGATGCAGCCAGTCAAAGAGAAGAGCAGATCCAAATTTCTTTGGACGCATTAAACCTGGCAACAACCAGAAAACTAACACAGAATACCAATGGACAGAAGAAAGTGGGAAACATTGATGAAGATATGTTTTCCATTCCTAACCTACAGATGTTGAAGAAAAACTTAGTGAAAAGGAAAAAAGAAGAGGAAAGAATCTTATCTCAACAAAACGCTGATCTTCGAAAAGAGGAGTCATTTAGCGAAGAGGACTCATTTCATGACAAAGATTCTACTCCTGACATTGATGATAGGGACGTTTCTCTTGATGATGTACCTATCGCAGCTGCTTTACCTGTGCAGAGAACTTTGCTCACAGAAGAAGAAGTTATGGGTACCTTTGGGTTACGACAACCGAAAACTTCCCGTTCCCGTTCTAGAGAACGAGATGTTATCAGACAAAAGCATCGTGAACATAAACCTTTATTACAAGATGAAGAATTTAGAAGATCTTCGCCGCCGAATACAAATGAAGTAACCATGTATTCCGGTCCTCAAATGAAAAAGAAATTAGATTTGATAGAAGAAGCGATTGTCCTATTAACTCAGCTTCTTAAAAATTCACAGAAGCTCAAGGTCGTAGACCCAGGACGCTATAAATACGAGGCAGACCAAGATCTTGTAGTTTACCTCAAAGACTTCGAAGACTACTGCAGTCTTCATTACCCGAAGAGTCCTCATCAATGGTTGAGGCTCTTAGGACGACAGCTGGAGGGACATTTCCTACAGTTGTATAAACTTCTGACGAAAGATGACCGTAACTACTTCTCGGTCAGAGACACTTTAGTAACTTGGTTCCGTGATGAAGAGAAGCGTAAAAACGAGTACAAGCTTCAAGCGTATCACGCAGCTCATAGGGAACCAGGCGAACCGATCCGAATGTATGCTCTGCGTCTTGAACGCCTGGCTAGACGCGCATATCGAGGCCTCGATATGCGTAAACACGATTCACTACGCACTGCTTTTTTGTGTAGTTTGCCTCCGTACATTGAAGCTGGCGTCAGGCAATACATCAAAATGAAAGAGTTGGATGGACATCGCAGAGTTGCATGGGACAAAATAGTCAGCTTTGCTGACTCTTTGGAAACAGAAAATAACGAGTTTCCAAACTCTATCTCGCACTCTTCTGCAGACGTTGTTGATAAGCCACACTCTCATAACGTCGTAACGGGAAAAGAAAAGAAGATCTGAATGAAAGCACTGATTCGGTTATCCAAATCAGTACTGTATATCCGCAGTGGACAGATGTGGTTAAGAGTCGAGATCAGCAGCGATTTAAACCGAAAACCACTTACTATCGGTCTTCGTCGAACCAGAATCAACGTTCTGGTTCCCCGAATAAATCTAATGGACAACGGAATCGTCATCGCAGTCCTGGAAATAATAGTTCTAATGTTGAGAAAACCGACCGCAATACTTTGGTGGTCTGTGAATATTGTGAGATTAAGGGACACCGAATGCAAGATTGCTACAAATACCTTGGGATTTGTAGCTATTGCAGAAAAAAGGGTCATATCAAGTCTGAATGCCGTGCCTATAAATCATCTCCGTCATCGCCTTCTAATACACGTAAAACGACATGCCCTTTCTGTCGGGGTCCTCATCCCGGAATAAGATGTCCCTCTCGTACACCGCCGAAAAAGGAACAATCTCCCGAGCCCGAGAGAGTGCCTAATGAGCAACGGCATAGTGTCGTCAAAACTGTAGCGACCCTAAAAAAATCGCCTGACATAGAAAAACAGCGGTCTGAAAATACCCCAAGACCTCAGAGGAAATTCTTGGATCCTTGTGATACTGGAGAAATCACATTATGCAGGTCGGTGTAAAGGGTAGAAGAAGCCGCATTGTCACCACCTTTAAATTATTGTTCTCCCCGGAAGTGAGTCACCTGGGGGATAAACATCCTGTGAGTGACTCAACTGTTGTCATTCATCAAATGGGTGATGCTGTCGTAAAAGAAAAGGAGCGGACTATTTCCGAATCTCTGATGCCCGCCGAAAGTGAAACAAAGTTGTTAGACAGCCACCTCCGTACGGTACGCACCAATATCGAGTATTCGTACAACGACCCATTGATTGTAGTTGTTTCATTTTCTCCTCATAGTTCCGGATCCTATGGATGTATGGTTGACAGCGGAGCTGGGATTAGTCTGGTGGGTACCGATATGCTAAATATCGACTTGAAGGAAGTAGTATTGCGACCCGCTTCCGATATCGGTATAAGGGCTGTCAGTGGATTGGTTAGAAATCACACAGTGTCCGTTGATTATTGATTGTGGGAGAAGCGCGCCCTGTATATTTCCCTGATTGCTGGGGTTCGTTGGTAACGAAAAACCCGTTCTTTTGTCTGGTGGTAACGTGGGAGATGATGCCTGCGCCGTTGGCGTTATTGGGGCCGTGCATTAAGTGAAAATGACTTTACTTCCGGATCTCACACAAAGAAAAGAAAAATCTATTACATCGATCATCGACAAACGAGATACAAATATTAGCTAAAGATCTTAGTCTTTCGTTACCTTTTTATAAGTGTATAACAGTTGCCTCTGTCAATATTCCACCCTTCTCCGGTCAAATGGTAAAAGTGAAAGGTGTTTCGAAAGTTCCTTTGGACATGGTGGGATTCCGGGGGATGCCCATT
>JABUQX010054237.1:22500-26461 GCA_015478945.1 Trachelipus rathkii | reverse complement strand
TATGCAATGTAGTTCTTCCACTGGTGTTAAGTGTGAAACTATGTTTAATCGTGACAGTTATTCGTGTGATAAGTTGTGTTAGTTTTGTTCGTTGGTAGATTCATTTCTTAGTCATGTTACGCTGATGTTAGCTTTATTGGATGTGAAATTTTTTACGTTAGCGGTATATTCAATTGAGCTGGATGATAATTACTGTTGTTTAATGGTGGACTTTGTTTTAATGTTACCAGTTTTTTAGCTCGTAAGTTGTGCTAGGTTGTTGTTGTACATTATATTCTTAGTTCAGTGTGTGTATGTAAGCTTGATTAATGTGAAAAAACTTTGTTACGTATATTTTTTTTTTTTTTTTTGCATATATCTCGTTGATCAGTGTATAAAGAATTTGTTTATGTTTATGTTTAACTAAAACACAATACTCAAAATACGAGTTGAATCAATAGATCAGTGATTAAGTGTTTAATGATAGCTGTTTATTTGTCTGTTTGTTATGTGTTAAGATGTTATGTTCATAGTTTTAGCTTTACAGAGGATAAAACTTTACTTGTTGTATTTCATCTTTAGGTAATTATGTACTTTGTTAAGATTATTGTGAACTTTTTGTTGAATATTAAAATGTAAATGTAAAATTAACATGATATGTTAGAGATATTGCTTGACAAAGTGTTAGTTTACGTTTTTGTATGTTATGATAGTTACTTTACTGCTGTAAGTGTAGAACTTTGTTATGTTAACACAAGATTTATTCATGCTTAAGTTGTGTTAGTTTGTTGTTGTACATTATTATTTTAGTTCAGGTTATGCTATGTTTGCTTTATGATGTGAAAACTTTGTATATAGCATATATTCATTACCGATATGATAATTAAAGCCAATTGTGATTAAATTAACGCTTAAAACTTATTACCATTTTACATTGTTATCTTAAGATATTGCATGACAAAGTAGTGAGTAGGATTACGTTTTTGTATTGTTATGTTAAGTTACTTTACTGTTGTTAAGGCAGGAAGTTTGTTAATGATAGTAGTTTATTCATGCGTTTAATGTGTGTCAGTTTGTCTTGTGTATTAGTTTCATAGTCAGATGATGCTAAGTAAGCTTTATTAATGTGAAAACTTTGTTACGTTAGCATATATTCGTTGATCAGTGTATAAAGAATTTGTTTTTATGTTATGTTTATCCAAAATGATACTCGAAATGTGACTTGAATCAATAGATCAATAGATCAATTGGATCATGGATATGGGGCATGGTTTGTGGGCGGTTGATTAATGCATGTAGGTATGTAAAACATGATAATTATAGTACTAAAAATAATGACCTGAATCAATAGATCAATAGCATCAATAGATCATGGTTGGACAGGAGGGCAGGTTGGGTGGTTTGATTTACTGATTTACTGATTAGGGTATGTAAAACATTACAATTTTAGTAAAAAATTTGACTTGAATCAACAGATCAATAGATCAATAGATCACGACTGGTCAGGAGTGTAGGTTGGGTTGTTTGATTTTACTGATTTACTGCTTTGGGGTATGTAAAAACGTAAATTTGTAAGTTATAAACATAAAATATGAATAAGAAATTTTATTATTATATATTTATCTGACTGTTATTTATTTTTATTTTTCTGTGATGGTTCTGAAACCTTTATTTTCGAAATCTATAGACCCAAATAACCTTATAAAAGACACCAACGATTTTGATTACGAATTTGTTTATTACCTAAGCACCGCACCGGCTCCGGCACCGGTGCCAGTATGAACTCTGATTCCTTCTCCTACTCCTCCTTCCTCATTCTTCTTCCTTCCTCCTTCCTCATTCTTCTTCCTTTCTTCTTCTTCTTCCCCTGTTTTGCATTCCATGCATTTTTTCTTTTTTTTTCAGGTTGGACCCTTCTCCGGGGTCTCTGGCTCCGAAAAACCGAAATCTGAATCCTCCCAACTTCGGCACCTTCTACCCTGTCTCAAGTTTCAAGTCTTCTACGATTATTTTGATTTTTAAGGGGGCTACGTCTCCCACGGTGGAGCGCAGAGGACGTAATTTCGTCTTCGACGAGATTACGGTCATCATATAGCTCACAATCAACAATTTTACCGATACGTAGCCAACATTGTTTTCAGGACAGAATTTGACCTTGCGCTAAGCTCACACCACCATCAGGGGTGACCTACGGTCACCAAAACGTTTTTCTTCAAACTGTGATCCAAACTGTCTCGATTGGAAAATCGTTAACCAAATCTTCGCTTGAAGGGAAGCAGCAACAAAGGGCGTAGCGGTTATTTTTTTAATATTTCTTTCCACCTTCGCCCGGGGAGGACCCCTATATACAGTTCTTGAGGAGTTGAAATTTCGCTTGTGTCAGTATATCACACACAATACCACTATACAATTGAAAGCGATACTCTAATTCCTTCCTATCGAAAAGGGTGAGGGCGGTCAAAGTGCCGGAATACTACTGAGGAAGGTTGTTATATGCGGATGATTTGATTAAATGTGGCGAATCAAAGAAAGTTTAAATTTGGTGGAAATTTAAAAAAAAAAAAAAAAAAAAAAAAAAAAAAAAAAAAAAAAAAAAAAAAAAAACGGGATCTGAATGGTGGAAGACAGGAAGAGATTTGAAAGTAAACGTAGTATATAGTGTAAGCTTATGGTTGTGAGTGAGGATAGTCCTCGGTTCGAAGTTATGTTGAATGGTGAGCAGGTGGAACAAGTGTGTGAGTTTAAATATTTAGTTTATATATATTTAAATAAATAATATGCTGGATTGAAAAGGGAACGGATCGATGCAGAGTGTAGTAGAAAGTTGTGAATGGTAGGAAAGTGCTGGTGCAATTAAATCATTGTGGGTGTTAAAGGAACTAAGTCTTGAGTGAGCTAGGGTCTTACATGAAGGTATGCTGTTACCTGTGTTAATGTATAGTAGTGAAATAAGAGGTATAGATCTAAAGTACAATGTGTTCAGATGGACAATTATGGGCTGTTAGGTGAAGAAGATTGAAAATTTGAGGAATGACGCATTAGGAAGTTGTGTGGTGTGAAAAAAGAAGTAAATGAGAGAATAAACGAAAGTACATTGAGATGATTTGGTCATGTGGTAAGGATGGATGATAGTCGGTTGGTTAAGCGCGACATATAGTGGTGAGTGTGGCTAGAAAATCGAATTGGTGGAGACGAAGGAAAAGTGGAGTGAGTCAGTAAGGGAATGCCGGGGAGAGATCGTGAGTTTGGCAGAGGCCGAGAAGAAAGGTTGCATAATAGGAGTGAATAGTGGGTTTTGTGAGGGATGGTTGTGCACATGCGGCCAAAGGGATGAACCCTACATTGACGAGATGCCCATAGTGAGGGTTCCGTCGCAGTCCCCTGAAGCCCTAGAGTGATTTTTCTACTGCGACAAGTTCTCACTAAAAGGTAAGGCTGGGCTTTCTTTTCGACTTGCTCATATTGCTTCAACTACTTTCTGTTTCCATTGCCTGTCGCCCTTACCCCAGTCTGGGAAAAAAGGTGGGTAACAATTCTGATGATATATATATATGTGAATATATATATATTATATATATATATAATAATATATACTATATATAGTATATACTATATATATATATATTATATACTATTATATTATATAATGTATCTTATTATATGATATCTATATATAGAGAGAGAGAGAGAAGAGAGAGAGAGAGAGAGAGAGAGAGAGTAGAGAGAGAGAGAGAGAGAGAGAGAGAGAGAGAGAGAGAAGAGTAGAGAAGAGAGAGAGAGAGAGAGAGAGAGAGAGAGAGAGAGAGAGAGAGAGAGAGAGAGAGAGAGAGAGAGAGAGAGAGAGAGAGAGATAAATATACAATAAAATTATCATGTGTCTACTATCTTTGTTTTGCAAATTTATGATCAGTCACGATCTAGATGCTGAGAGCATACTAAACTGCAAAACATATTTGTTAAGTTTTATATATGCACGTAAATA
>JABUQX010054237.1:10000-20000 GCA_015478945.1 Trachelipus rathkii | reverse complement strand
TATATATATATAATATATATATATATATATATATAGTATTATATATATAATATTATATCTTTTCTATAAGGTTACCGCAGCGGCAGGGTGTTCGAGGGAATTCCACTCGCGTACCACCCTTTACGACCGCCCGTCGTAGCACAAGAGGGGGCTGTGTCTGCGCACTGAGTTTTGTGTAGATATTGTAACTCCAGGCTAGTCGGCTGCGGTGCTTCCTTCTTTCCTGCCACCTCTGTTCTGTGGAATTTCTTCCATATTCTGTGTTTACTGCTGAATTAATCTTCCCTCACTTTAAAGGCTAGCGTCTGTGCTCATCTGCGTAACTTTTGAGGCGTATAAAATTTTGGCGTGCAACAACCCCCTCCCTGAATAGGGCTTGCCCGTGAGCGGTGATGACAACTGTAAAAAAATATATATACTATATAAATATAATTCATATAGTATTTATATATATATACTGATTCTATTAATTATATATATTAATATATATAAATATATATATAATATAGATATATATATAAATTAATATTATTTTAATTTAATTTAAGTAAGTATTTTAATATTTTATTTTTATTTTAAATATACGGCAAATATTACAAATTCCCGTAAGGAGAATTCGAACCATCGTCTATCGGAATGGTTTACGAGCGCATTAAAGCCCACTGAGGGTAAGTTCGCCCATCCTTATCTCCTCACTATATAGTGCCTTCATTAAAGAGATCGAGGTTGCGGTCAAGTCTCTTATCTCGTTGGCCAACATTTCTGTTGAGCTTACATAATAAAATCTTTAATTTTCATTCTAATATATAGTATATATATATATAATTATATATATATAATATATATAATAGATATATATTATATATATATAATATATATATATTATAATAATAAAGTATGATTTATATTAATATTCATATTATTCATTATCTTCCCAGTCGATCGTGTCTGTGACCTCTCCTCATGGAGAACCAATTTCGAGCGAATCTTCCTCACATAATTGACATACTATTTTTACTCCGTTAGATATATATATATCAACGGTCCATATTATATATATATATATATATATATATATAATCTATATTTTTCATTCTAATATATATATATATATATATTACACGTTATTTACAGTATATATTAATTCTATTCTTCTATTTCTTGATTACTATTACTTGTTGTAGAATGCACTGGTTTTTATCTTTAAGACACGTTTCTCAAAAGACATTAATGCTAAGCTGAAAATAATAAATAGCTCTAAATTTTAAAAATTGTAGGCCAAAAATTGGCACTTCGCTCATAAGATAGTTTTCTAGATACCGCTATTTTTTTTTTTTTTTTAGACATTGTTCACTTACTTATTTTTAATATAAAAGAAAAAAATTAATTAATATTTGAATATTTTTATTAGAAATTTATATTAAAATTATAGCATATAACATTGCTAACCCAAAGCATTATATTTGCTTGACTTTATACTTATACATTCGATTTTTTCAATGTGAAGGAAATATAATTCTCCACACTAAGTAAGTGACGTCACCGCCGTACGGACTACGGACACTGCAGAAAATAAAAAGCTTTCAAACAAGTTCCACTATCGACGAGCTTCGATTCTTAACATAGATATGTTTGTTTATTCTAAAATAAACTTCATGAAAACAATAATTCTAAGATCTAAACCTATTTACATCTAACGAATTTTACAACACTACGTTTTTAATAAAATTCGTAATTTAAGAGGAAAAGATATGCTTTTTGAATAGGAAGCTAATTTTAAATGATTTTATTGTTAAAAAAAAAAAAGTAATTCAGTGGGAAAAGACGCTTTTATCTTAAAAATATACCTTTATTTATTACTTAGATATGGAGTCAGATTCAATCATCTCTCTCTCTCTCTCTCTCTCTCTCTTCTTCTCTCTCTCATCCTCGTCGTCTCTCCTCTCGTCTCTCTCTCTCTCTCTCCTCTCATCTTCTCTCTCTCTCGCTCCTCTCTCTCTCTCTCTTCTCTCTACTCACACAAATCGCAACTGACAACGAATGGTAAACGAATACATCGTATTCAATGTATTTGTGTTTAACAATCAAATAAAAAAAATTATAAAATAAAGATGATTAATTATAATAATAATGTAATTAATATAATATTTGGAAATATTTAAAAAATTTTGAAATATCTTTATTTACTAGGAGCATGCTATCCATGGACCGCACCCTTGAAATATAATATATATATTATATATATTAATATTTAATATATATATATATTATATATATATATATTTTAATATATATATATATATATATTATATATATAATATATATATATATCCTACCTTCTCACCCTCTGACCACCCCATCACGGGAGAGGCCACACCGCCTCCAGATACCCCGCCGACGCCTCCGCCCTACTCCAAAGATCTTCCAAGGATGAAATGTTCCAGATTGCTCTGGGTGAGAGTTAAGATAGATAAACAGGAGAGAAAAAAAGTGAGATGTCCTGGTTACAATTTTGACAGATGTTTGTGGTGGTTTGGTTGAATTTGAATCTGTTTGTAATATTGTAGGTTAGGGTGGTGGCCGCATCTTAACTTAGCGAAAGATGCCTGACTGGTTCCTGGTAGTGAGTTGAATTCTGGTGCTATTTATGGTGGGTGTTTGCTTAGAATGTTGTTTGGTGGATTGCGTCTTAAGTAGTTTTCTGTTAGTATCGTGTGGATTCGTTTGGTGTATGATGTGCTGTTTGATGGAGGTGGAATGTTATTCAGAATTTGTTTGTAATATGAAGCTGGTGAAGAAGAAGGTTGTTTGAGTCTGTGGTGGATGGGGTTAGAGAGGGCAATGGGACATGGGTGTTGGGGTGTTTTTTATTTTGGTAAAGAATTGTGCGACTATCATATCCAGGTGAGTGTATATGGGTGGTATTTGGTTTCTTCGTGTAGGTGTTGTTGATGTGCATCCTGTTATGATTCTCAGCGCTTTGTTTTGTGTCGTTCAGAGTTTCTTTATGTTGTTTTTTTCAGTAGTGGTGTCAAGTTGGAGAGCCGTAGTTTAGTGTCGAACGAATGTATTGTTATGAAGTTATGTTGTCTGTGTGTTTTGTGAATGTGATATGAGTGTTAAGTGTTACTCCAAGAATTTTGGGAATTTTGTTGAAGGGTATGGCAATGTTATTTAAGTAGACTGGGGGGGAGTACCAAGTTGATGGTCGGTGGTGATTAAAGTAATTAATGATTAGTTAAGTCAGCGAAGGAGTCGGCCCGATTCCTCAGTGGAGGTAGAATGGAGCTGGAGATTGAGGTGAGCCAGAGTAATGCGGGGCGTGAATCAAAACTTGCATTCGATTTCGTGATGTATGTTATTTCAAACACTATATAAGGAAGGGTTTTGAAATCGAATACTTTGTTCTTAATCCTTTAGCAGTGGTAGTAGTTATTGTAGTAGTAGTAGCAGTAGCAGTAGTAATCACTTTGGGCAGTCCTATTTTGTTTAAGGGTTGCGTGAAGGTCCAAGCGTGCGCCCGCAGGCTCGATATTGGTGCGCGAACTGGTAAATATTTTAGTTGTGACTTTGTTCTATGTATTCCGTTTTCTACGGTTAACCCTTACACTTTTAATAAATTGTTCATTTATATTTTTTATTTCTTTTCATTATAACCCGTCTTCTAAACGGTTAGTACAATATTTTATTTTAAACTGAAACATTTTTTTTAGTTATAGAAAATATGCTTCATTATTAATGAAATTATTGTGGCTGCTGCTTTCAACAAATGCGTTTAACGTTCAAGCGTTTCAATTTTTTTCTGGAAAAGTATTAATACATTAAAGTATGAAACAGTTCACTTAGAAACGTCATGGAAAGAAAACATCTTAATTTTTTGCATCGATCAAATAAATAAATGTCACCCACGGAATGATTATCTTGAATTATTGGAATTGACAGTTCTTTATTTAGGAGACACCCTGGAGAGAGAAATTTCTTTTCGTAAACCTAGTGCTTTGCATTGGGCACGATGGATGGCACGAGTCATCTATTCATTTAAAATGGTATTTCTCAAGTCATAGTTCAAGATGAAAACCCAAAAAGAATTTGCAATAAAAAGATTTGCATACTTTGCTGTACGGTAATATGTTCCCAATTGGTTTTTAGCTCCATTAGCAAGTTCGGCTCCAAGAAATGACTTAAAGTATCTCCAAGATCTTGGATGTTGTGATGATAATGAACTCTCGTTAGCACTTGCGTAGTTGATATGAAACGCATGATGGTTGAAGCTCTTAAGACACCGAGAAGAAAAGATCTAGACAATTCGGAGAAACAATATGTATTAAATTCCCAAAATGGTACCCGCGATTAAACACTGACCGACTTCGTTACAGAATATATCTTTTTGTTTTTTCCCAAAATGCATTTAGACTCGTCATTTCTAGACATAGATCCATCAGAATGGCACGACAGAAACAACTACAAGAAAGCATTGAAAATAGCACAGAGACTGAAAGTTATCAACGACAATGCTGAAAGAGCTATAGCATAATTCAAAACTACAATAATCATCTAACGAAAAACGAAGAGCAGATGCAATACATTCTCAAAGACAGAAAAATTTCTAGGAGTAGCCAAAGAGCAGCTGAAAAGGAGTTTGGAAAATAATTAAATGATCCTCGTTAAGTAAATGTGAATAAATGACAAATTCAAAAACTGTGGATTAGGCATTTGGGGAAACCACATTAAAAAAACGAGCCTCATATGGTTACCTCTTGGGTGGTGTGGAAAAACTATATATTGTTAGAATTTATCTTTGTGTCGGCGTTATTAAATATTCTTCAATCAGAACAAAATTTATCACAGAGCGTTTTTATGGCAAACCTCTTAATATGAGAGGGTGAGACTTTAAAAAAAAATAAAAATTTTACTTTTATACTCATGGGCGCCCAATATATATATATATATATATATATATAATATATATAATTATATATATAATATATTATATATATATATATTATATATATATATATATATATATATATATATATATATATATATATATATATATATATAATATATATTGGAGAGTATACGCATACTCGAAGCGCGCGTTGAAATTACCTCCCATTTTTAATTGGTGCGCCTTTCTCATTTGCGTTCCTATTCTTTACACACTCATCCTCCAGTCGCAACATATTACTGACACCATTTATCCACATATCATATATACATACTTAAAGTACACACCCCTTCTACGACAACACCTTCACAGAATTCCTTTACTACTCATCATTCCCGTGTGTGGGGGAAAAAGAATTTGCCCACATCGTATGTCCTGCGTGTCGTAGATAGCGACTAAAGGGACGGTGTAGCTGAGGTTGGCTGCCCACTACCACCTATCTCTTGCTTAAGAATGTTGATTCATGCCTCGGAATGGTCGTTTGTCTCGTAACGGCATCTTAATTTTCGTGCGAAAATTGTATGAACCGTGCCAATGGTCACTGGAATGGTCAGAGCGCTAAATGTTGAGGAGAAGATGAGAGAGTTGATTGGATGTATTTAGAAAAGGCAAAATTCTGATTTGCCTGCTGTGGACTGAAACAAAGATCGAGAACGCAAAACGAGCGAAAATGAGTCGCATGGCCCCATTGGTGTGAAAATGTGATGTTGCTGCGTGTGGAACGGAATGGAAAGGGGTGAGAGAAGGACGTTGCATATTTGCATAGGACTTGTACAGGCTTATAGAGCTATGGACTGACTTTGTGTGTGTGAAAGGTCCTAGAATTCTAATGGTTAAATTTTTAAGATTTGATAGGTACAAGCGTATTGTGTGGTTGTGAGTAATGGTCCATCTGAGGGAAACATT
This sequence comes from Trachelipus rathkii, assembly GCA_015478945.1. Lineage (NCBI taxonomy): Eukaryota > Metazoa > Arthropoda > Malacostraca > Isopoda > Trachelipodidae > Trachelipus > Trachelipus rathkii. The sequence continues at coordinate 14,146 of JABUQX010054237.1, read as the reverse complement.
GAAGAGAGTACGATTTTTCGGGATAATCTGAATGATGTTTTGGATAGGGTGAGTAGAAGCTTTCAGCACATTGATAAGTGTTGGGGAACTTGAATGGTTGGATAGGTGATCAAAAAAGGGATGGTATAACAGGTGGTTTTGGTGTGTCGGGAGAAAAGGAGAATGGTAGGAAGGTGAATGTGAAAAGTATGATATGATATTTTACTTGTGACTTTGTTCTATGTATTCCGTTTTCTACGCTTAGCCCTTACACTTTTAATAAATTGTTCATTTATATTTTTTATTTCTTTTCATTATAACCCGTCTTCTAAACGGTTAGTACAATATTTTATTTTAAACTGAAACATTTTTTTTAGTTATAGAAAATATGCTTCATTATTAATGAAATTATTGTGGCTGCTGCTTTCAACAAATGCTTTAACATCTCAGCTGGACCAGTTTTTCTGCTGTTCAAGCGTTTCAATTTTTTCTGGAAAAATATTAATACATTAAAGTATGAAACTCACTTAGAAATATGGAAAGAAAACATCTTAATTTTTTGCATCGATCAAATAAATAAATGTCACCCACGGAATGATTATCTTGAATTATTGGAATTGACAGTTCTTTATTTAGGAGACACCCTGGAGAGAGAAATTTCTTTTCGTAAACCTAGTGCTTTGCATTGGGCACGATGGATGGCACGAGTCATCTATTCATTTAAAATGGTATTTCTCAAGTCATAGTTCAAGATGAAAACCCAAAAATTTTTGCTTTATTATTTAATGTTGGTAATGATGGTATTTTATATTATTATTTATTATTATTATTAGTATTATTATATTAATTATCTTATTATTATTATTATTATTATTCTCTCTATTGATATAAGGTATTATTATTATTATTTATTATTATTATTTTTTCAGTTCAATTTAACTTAAATTTATTATTATTATTATTATTATTATTATTATATTTTTATTATTATTATTATTATTATATATTATTATTTTATTATATATTATTATTATTATTTATTATTTATCGTTAGTATTAATTGTGGTATTTATTATTATTATTATTATTATTATTATTATTATTATTATTATTATTATATTATTATTATTATTATATTATTATTATTTGTTTTAATTATTAATAGTTATTATTTTAACACTGCTTTTATATATTTTTATCAAGACATTTTTCAACTACTAAACAGATAATTATTAAACAGCCAACCCAACTAACATGTTAACTACAATAGCCTACTTTAACCTGATTTGACTTTTCATATATATGTCACATTTAGAGATAAGTGGAATGTTTTAGAATTTGAACCTTTTACTTGTTATTTTATATTATTATATTTATCATTCTATCCTGATGAATTGAAACGTTATTTCTCAGAAACGATCGATTCTAATAAAGGAAGATCAAAACAATGTCAGAGCTTTGATTCTCTATTATAATATAATATATAGCAATAATACATAATAATAAATCATAATACTATATATATATATATAAACATAAATATATATATAATATAATAACTATATATATTAAATATATCTGTATAATTTGGCTATAATATATATAATATATATACTGTAAAAAGATAAAATATTATCTATCATCTGCTATTAATTCATGCATGTGAGCCGACATTGTCAACATTTGTGGCAACATCTCTATACTAACACTTTTACTAGGCTTCAGATGACTCACACACGCAGTCAGCAGCGCTGACAAACGTACGTACAGCACGCTACAATTTGCGACAAACCTACGCACGACGCGTAGATGGTCCTCGCCCATAATGATTATACCCTACCCATATTAATATATATTTATATATATATATATATATATATATATATTATATATATATACTATATATACTATATATATATATATATATATATATATATATATATATATATATAATAAGAAATATATATACTATACCTATATATATATAACAGTCTAGCTATGACCTTTTGATCTAAAGTAAATTTTTAATTTAACATATTATGCATGTAAAGTAAATATAAAATATGATTAAAAATTATAGGGAATTTGATTTTGAAGTCTCATAATTCAAAAAAATTAGTAAGCTACTTGTAGGATCTTCTTTAACTTCTGCGGAAGACCACTTTTTTTACCGACTTTTTCAAGCAGCAGCTGCTAAAGTAGAACTCTTTGGGAAGGGTGTGTTGATTATTTCTATACAAAACGTTGTGTAGCTATAGTAAATATACTAAATTATTAGCAATCATACATTTGCTTTAAATACTAAAATGAAAAAAAGATATAAAAGTAGAGAAATGTAACAAAAAGTTATTATTTAGTTGTTATAAGTTCTTAATTATAAATGTTACGAAATCTGCCTAAATTTTTAGACCCGCCAATTAAAAGTAATTATTTTAAATTCTATTATTGATCTTTTTTACGGTACTCGTTACCCAAAAAAAATAAGTCAAGGTATGGTAATTGGAACTTAAAATAGATTTTCTAGTTTAGGCATTTGTTTATTTAGGTTGGAATATATATATTATATATATATCTTAAATACCTATACTATACTATACTATATAATATTTTATACTAATATATATATAGATAATATATATAAATATATATATATATATATATATATATATATATATATATATATATATATATATATATATATATTATTTATAAATTAGGGGGCCCGAGCCGACGGGGAACAGAGGAGGGGACGTTTTCCATACCCGGTAGGGGAGGGGTGGAGGAACCCCCGCGACACCTAAATACCAAAGAGTGGGGGTTCCGGAGACCCTCCCCGGAGGGAGGGAAATAGTCCTACCCTGTCGTTCCCCGGAAGGCCGAGAGACCCGACGCCGCCAATTTGAGGAAATGCCAGTTAAATTTCTTAAAAAAATGCCTATCAAATTTGATAATTCCGAAAACGTTAGTCCCCAAATATTTCAAAAACGACAAATTTATTCCATTTTCTGAAGTACACAGCGCTATATTAAAAAACAAAATATTTATGGTAAAGGCAGAATTGAAATCCTCGTTCAGAAAGTGTTTTTCCGCATTTAAAAAGTTTCAATGCAGTTGGTTTAACAGATACCCACAGGAAGTAACACAATTTACTAATCTTCTAGACTACGCACATAGGCATAAGGATCAAATAGTATCAAATAAAAATAGGCAGCTAAATAACAAATTCAATTTCATATTTAAGAAAAGTTTATGGCATACATCATCCACTCCGAACATTATCAATAATTTATCGAATTACGTATTGAAAGATGAAGAAAAGACACTTCTAGGGTATGGCTTATCTTTTGCCCTAGAAAAAAACGAAAATCACTTAGAATTCTTCCAAAAATTTGAAAATTGGACAAAAACCAACAAGGATACCGAAATTAACATGGACATACTTAAAGGAATATTACTTATTAACTTAGCAACTCATAACTATAAAAATCAACTCCCTTCCCTATTTTATAATGCTTTAAAAAACCTAAAAAATAACCACGACATAGTCATTACCCGCAGCGACAAGGGAAACAATATAGTAATTTTAAATCATCAAGATTATATAAATAAATGCAACCATATATTGAATGATAATAATACATATACACCGCTTACAAAAAACCAAAAACGGAACTCTTTCGATAATTTCAATAGCCAATTAAAAATCATTTGTAAAAACTACCCTCTCATACACAAAGAAAATAAAGCCCACATGACTGATATCTCCCACTTCTATGGAATACCAAAGACCCACAAAAACAATATCCCCCTTAGACCAATCATTTCCAACATCAACTGCAATACTTACAAACTTTCTGCATGGCTATCCACCACTCTCAAACCTCTCATAGGCCTAATCTCCCCTTCACATATAAAAGACACCAGTGAATTTTTACAACGCATAAAAAACATAAGCCCCTCCTCTCACCAACTCCTTATTTTCGACGTTGAATCATTATTTACTTCTGTCACGTTAAATCTACTCGAACAGTACCTAAATCAGCATCAAGTCAATCTCTCTCACCCCTTTTCTCTAATAAAAGAACTTATAACTCTCACATTAAACCATAATTTCTTCACGTAGAATGAAAAAATTCTATAAGCAGACCCAAGGACTCGCAATGGGTT
>JABUQX010054237.1:0-5000 GCA_015478945.1 Trachelipus rathkii | reverse complement strand
GTTGTACGTATTTGCACCCCCCTATTTTACGTCCCCCTAATTTTTTCGACCAATGGGTCATTTTTTGCCACGGTAATTTTTGGCTACTTTAGGGGCTTATCCCTTTTTTGATGGTTTTAACCTTGTTTGTTTCGAATCCGCCGCACCCTCAGGTGCAAGCCGCAAGCCCGCCGCGTTTCTGCAGCCGCGTTCCCCGCCCGGCGCGTTCCACCCACCTCGCACCGCCCTCAGGTAACATCCGCACGCCTCCCTGTGTCCTCATCCTCCTATGCCTTCAATCCCGTCCCACCAGACCCGTCCCGCCACCCATCTGCCCACCAACCACACAACACCACCACAACACACACAACACATAACACCGCGCCCCAGTGGTCATGACTTCACGATTTCTCCACCGTCCCTTTTCATCCCTCTTCTTAACCTTTCCTACACCTCACTCGCCTTCTCGTCTATACACAGCTTCGACAAAGTTCATAATCCGGGCCATATTTTCAACACCTAGACCTCGACCTCTCAACCACCAGGCGAACTCACCTAACCTTTTACCCACACGCCTCCAGCGCTACGAATTGAGAAGATATAATAATATTAATCCTTCCAGTATAGATAAGAATTGAGAATCAATTTAATTAATTAAATAATAATTAATAATAATAATAATATATAATAATAATAATAATAATAATTAATATAAGTATATATATAATATAAATACTTATATCTTATAATAATAATATATCACCGAATAAATATAGTACGACCTATACTATATAATAATAATACACCGCACATATACTTACTACTAATATCTACAACATATACCTAACATATAATAGAGACGAGACAGACAGAGAGAAGGCAACGAGCAGCAGAGAAGAAGAGAAAGACGAGAGGACAGTTTCGTTTGCGCGCCCCATTCGAAGGAGATTTACACTTTTAGACCTATTTTGAGGATACCGAAAAAACAAATTTTGAATTTTTATTGAATTTTAAAATTTATTCATAATATTTATTATTATTTATTATTACGTATTTTAATTATTTTTTATTTTCTGTTATAACGTCTCTCGTCTCGAAGAGCTATCGCCAAAGTGAACGTTACATTTGTGAATTCGAACCGTAAAAACACGTGGAAGCCGATGCTATCATTGTTTATCCTCTTAAATATCGAAAATTTTATTCATTTTTATTTGATTATTTAATTATTTACTGATTTGTAATTATTTGCGTATTGTAATTATTTTAATTATTTACTGTCCCATGTCCAAACATGCTCATGCGCATCTACAAAGCGAGCGACAAACAGAGAGAGAAGACGAGACGAGAGAGAGAGAAACCTAGAGAGAGAGAGAGAGATATGTTAAGACAAATTGAGAGAGACGAGCAGAGACGGAGACGAGAGATGGAGTAGAAGGAGAGAGTACACGCTTAGGACCGGATCCAACTATCACCATATTAAAGCGTCACGTAGGACAATATATATACGACTATAATACCCATATACTATATATACCATATTACTATACTACTTATATATTTATATATATATATAATATATATTATATAATTATAAAAGTATATACCATATATATATATATAATATATATATATCACAGAATTTACTTCCCACACAGATTTACTTACACACACAGATTTACCTTACACACACAGAACATTAACTTACCCACTCCACACAGATTAATTACTCACACACAGTTTACTACACTCACACAGAATTACTTACCACTCACACAGATATACTTACCACACACCACAGACAAATCATATACTACACTCACACATCAGACACTCTACTAGCACACCCATAAATACACTTACACTCACCATAGACACTTACACTTACCCATTAGGACACTTGCGATCTCGCGCTGTAATTATAAGTTGCCTAGGATGTATCCTAACTATGGAAATGTTAAGCCATTCTCTAATCCTTTTCTAGCCTTCTTCTACACCTCCACTTCATAGGAAACAGAGCTAATATTGATGGTCTTCCCTAGGTCATAATATGGAACCACCAGGCGCCAACCGCTATCGCGCCCTACCGCCACAAAGTCAGTTCGAACACGTCACCCGCATGTGCGACCCAGCGCCAACACACCTCATCCCAAAACTGCGAACGCTAAATTATGCATATCAATGTAAACTTATCAAAGAATTTCTTTTCATAAATATACTAGTGGTCATTCATTTTATTCATAACTTAACATTTTTATAAAACATTTTGCGAATACCTAAACTTTACCTCATTACAGACATCTTTTATATTTAACTAAATAACTTTTAATTTAAAATTTTAAAAATTGTATGTAAAGAAGAAAAAACCAGATGTGCCTGATATAAAAACATTATTATTTTACTACAATTGTACGAAATTTTATTAAAACATATACTACTAGACCAAAGCAGAACAGTAATCAATTGAAGGTGTACCTACAACCTAGGGGGGGTTAGTATGCTTTTGTATTTACTGCTTTACTGTTTTTAACTCATGTTTTACTGCTATAACTTTCTGCTTTACTGTTTTAATCTATTGTTTTACTGCCTTTAACTCATGTTTTTTACTGCTTTAACTTATATGTTTTACTGCTTTAACTCAATATTTATTAACATTACATTACCTTAAGCAGTATCAGTAAATCAATTGAGGTGTTACCTAACACCTAGGGGATTAGTTATGCTTTTGTTTTACTGCTTACTGCTTTAACTCATGTTTTACTGCTTTAACTCATGTTTTACTGCTTTAACTTATATGTTATTATTACATACCTTAAATTTTTACATAGCCTAAAGCCAGTAAATCAGTAAATCAATAGTATGGTTACCTAGCACCAAGGGGATTAGTATGCTTTTGTTTTACAGTTTTTACTGCTTTAACTCTGTTTAACTGCTTTAACTCTGTTTTCTGCTTTAACTCAATTATGTTCTACAAGTTTCTATGTTTGATTATAACAATATGTTTTTTATTTTGTTTATACTTTTTATTTATTTTTATTATATTTTCGATTATTATTATTTATTTTATTATTTTATTATTATTTTTATTTTTATTTATTTATTTTATTATTTATATTTATTATTTTATTTATACTTAGTGTTATTTACTTCATGCTATTTGTTAATTATTTATTTAGAACACACATACACACACACACACACACACACATACACACCACACACAACACACACACGCACACTCACTAAAACATATAATCGATATTAAATTTATTAAAACATTTTGTTTTAATTAAGCACGTTCATTTATATTACTCATTTTCAAATATAACAAAATTTTTTCAAAGTTTCTTAAAAACTTCTATAATAAATCAATCCAATTATCTTGGAACAAAGAATTTATTATTAACTGTTATACTTTTTGTTTTATAAAATTTAATAACTATTAAGTTTTTTTAAATTAACTTTTACTAAAATTTATGGAAATTTTAGTTAAAAAATAATATATTTTACGAACCATAAAGCAATAAATCAGTAATTCAGTAAGGTCAAGCCCCCTAGCACCCCTCTACTGACCAAAGGCAATACTGCCACGTTTTGTCATTGACTAATCTGACCTTTACCATCTTAGCCATGATAATAGGATAAAAAGACCAAAATAAGTTCTTCTTGCTAACATAACATTATTTTATTAAAAATTTTCTTAATTCTTAATTTTAAAAATAACAATTATCACTTACATTTATATTATCACCCGATGTTAACTAAAAATATTTCAAAGTTTTTTAAATAATTCGGGTTTTCTTTATTATTATTATTATTATCTATGTACTATTAAACAATCCATCACGAGAAAACACAAACAACCCGCACTCCTTACAGATACGAACCTGACCTCTCTCTGTAAAATGTGTTGTAGGATAATCCTTTTGTATCCCGGGGCGATTTTAGGCCTAATCCAGGTCCAAATATATCAAATGACGACTTTTATCTGTAAATGGATGCAATAACTACGTTTAGGACCTAATTTAGGCCAATAAATTTAGGTATAAGCCTTTTTGTAGACGGGCTAATTTAACCTTAATACCAGGTCAAAAGGTTATTCCCAGAATAGACAAGAATCATTGTTATTATTATTTTAGTTATAAATATATTTCAACTGAAAACATGCTGGATCGGGTAAGAATCCTTTAAAGGCAGGGTTTTTAAAAGAAGAGAAATGTTTTACCTTACTTGTATTGGATCGGAGAAGTAGTATTTCCTAGTCATAAGCTAACCTAACAGGGCCAGCATGAGACCACACCCGCAAAAGCAGGAACGCCAGCACCCGCTGGTGCGTCCCGCCCGCCGCGTGCGCCGCCCGCGGTGCGCCCGCAGGCGCAATTATTTCCGCAGTTCCGTCACGACCGCGGTATAACTGCGCCGTCACCAGGCGCCCTGATATTTCCGCGTTCCCTGCCGGCCGTGCGAGCGCCTGCAATCGCACATAATATTCACGCAGAATCCCGCCACGAACGGCGCGGAATCGAAACCTCGCTAGGCGCAAATTTCCCTAAACAGCTGAAATGAAACTATAATATATATTACTACGAGGTCATTCATTTTTATTAATACTTAAACTATTTCAAAGATTTTCTTTTCTCCAATATATCTATGAGTCAATCATCTTAATTCCTTAACAATTTACTAACTACTACCCACTCACATATTTATTAACATTATGTATTTTTTTATTTGTTTAAATACTTTTATTTATTTTAATTATTATTTTTATTATGCTTTATTTATTATTTTTAAATTTTATTATTTATTTTATGATATAACTTATGTTATTACTTCATGCCTTATTATGTATATATATTTAGAACACTACATATACACACACACAACGCAAGATACACACACACACACACACACCAACCAACGCACACTACATACACTAATAATCAAGTATAATTAATATTATAAAAAAACATAATTTGTTTTTAATTAAGCAATTTATTAATATTATACTATTCAAATTAATA
>JABUQX010054236.1:22500-25552 GCA_015478945.1 Trachelipus rathkii | reverse complement strand
TAAAAAAACTTTGGAAGGATTCGAATCCGGATTCGAATCCGGATTCGGATTCAAGCTTTTTACATGGATTCGGATTCGAGAATTTTTTTCACACCACACGGATTCGGATTCAAACATTTCCACACACACACGGATTTGGATTCGGATTCGAATCCAAAGATGCTTGCTGCTCTCTCACGCACACACACACACATATTATATATATATATATAATATATATATATATATATATATATATATATATATATTTATTATATTATATATTTATATATATATATATATATATATATATATATATAATATATATATATATATATATATATATAATATTATATATATATTATATATATATTTATATATATATATATATATTTATTTATTTTTACAGAACATTCACCACCGCTCACGGGCAAGCCCTATTCAAGGAGGGGGTGTTAAATTCAACAAAAATTCAACTAACGCAAATTACGCAGCAGAGCACAGACGCGGGCTCTTTAAGTTGAGGGAGATTAAATTGAGTAGGAAACACAGAAGAAGGAAAGGAGAATTCCACAGAACAGAGTGGCAGGGAAAGAAGGAGGCACCACAGCGAACTAGTTCTTGGAGTTGCTAATATCAACCACAAAACTTCATGTGCCGATATAAGCACCTCCTGGTGCTACGAGGGCGCTCTTAAAGGAGGTGGCACGCCGAGGAGCATCCCTCGAACACTATTGCCGCTACGGGTACCTATAGAAAAGAGATAAGCACCAACATTCGCGCCGCAAAGATAGGGGGTCAAGTGAACTAGAAAGAAACGGACAGTTTATAAGTCATTTTGCCCTTTGACTCGACCCTATCCAGAAGCCGGTGTTAACCGAGCCCCCCAATATGAGAGCAAGTACTCCATACAGGGCGGTGAGCGGCCCTTGTATAACTGGGAGTAAACTGTGGAGAGAAAAAAAAGTTCTCGCAGTCTAAACCGAACTCCCAGTTTCTTTTGAAGCCGCCTTAGCAACCGTTGTTAATTGTGAGGTTTCCAAGACATTTTTTTTTGTTTATGTTAAGGCCAAGGATGTTTATTTGTCAACAGGAGAGACGAAAGAGAACCGTCAAAGGGGATAGGAAAGTTAGGAGGTGTCTTGAGAGGGAGATATGGAGAAGTTGAGTTTTTAAGGAATTGAATTTCACAAGGTTTTGAGACAACCCCACCCGGAAATTCTATCCAGATCAGCTGAGAATAGAATCGGAAAGATTAAGACCGAGAGGCAATTCTAGAAGTAAAAAGGGGGAGCAGAATTTGAAATGAGTTGAAGAGATTGAAGGGTCGAGTCATCGGCATATGAGTGAATAGAGTTAGATGTGCAGTGAGAAGATCATTAATGAAAAGTAAAAATAAAATTAGGAGATAAGACAGAACCCTGAGGAACACCACAATTGACCAGAAAAAGAAGAAGAAGTCGCCCGTCAACAACAGCCGATTATTGAGCGATTTGAAAGAAAACTAGACATAAGTAAGGCAAAGAGAAGGAGGAACCCAAAGGCGAGGGGAGCTTGGAGAGCAGTGACGCGTGCCATACCCGGTCAAATGCTTTGGGTATGTCAAGCGCCACCACGCAAGTCTCCCCGTAGTTCCTAAGGGCAAAAGACCATAATCGCGAGTAATTAACATAATATAACTCTAGTAGATCTCGAACGCCGAAGCCGTACTGGCGATCGGAAAGAAGAGAATGAGATTCCAGATGGTCTAAGAAGTGAGAGTTGAGAGGGTTTCCAAAGATTTAGATAGAATACCAGTTGAGAGCTATAGGGCGCATAGTTTAGAAGGATCAGCAGCGGCTTTCCTTTTTCGGAATAGGTTGGACATGTTTGCGTGCTTCCAACACTGAGGGAAAGCTGTTAGTATTGAGACATGAGAGATATAGTTGAACGCTCGTGAAGGACAGGTGGAAGCAAGCGGCCTGAAACTCGGGGACGCATTCATCGGACGCCATGCCTTCCTAACTTTCATAGATAGGAAAGAGAAATGCACCGGAATCGTATGTGAGTCACAGGCAATGATTAGGACACCTGAGAGGACGAAGGTTGGAGGAGGAAGGGGATGCCAGAATCGTCCAGCGTTTGAGTAGAGGAAAATAGTCGATGGCCAAGAGATTGGCCTTCTTTCAGTTGGCAGAGTTGATCAACAGAGCCATCAGATCGAATACGAGGAGGAAAGGCAGATTTTAACGAAGTGTTAGAGATGTTTTTGGCAAAGAGGCCCAAGAAGATTTATCAGTAGCGAGAACCAGGAGGTTAGCCCGCACTTCGTTTTTATGAAGCCCGCTTTGCTCGTCGGAGAGTATCCCTGCAACGATTTTCTAGCTGAATGAAAATTAGCGAGAGTGATTAGGAGAACGAGAATTTTCCACCCCCGATAAGCGCTGTCTCTGGCCTGAATGGCCAGAGAACAGGCCCGATCGAACCATGGATTATGAGGAGAGAAGATTTAGTTCAAAGAAGGAATGAACCTGCTCATCCCGTCAACGATTACAAGCTCCCACCTTAGTGGCAGAAACCGAAGCGTCATCAGAGTCAAAGCGTCATTCCAATTTATAGTAGCGTAAGAAGCGACGCAAGCCCCCCAAACAGCCCGATCAAAGTGCCAGAAAAAACGCATAGGGCAGGATGGAGCTGTTGGAGAGAAAGTATTAAAATTAAGAGTTATAAGGTTGTGGTCAGATTTACCGATAGGAGCGAACGGTAGTGTATTTATAGAGAGAGGGACTAGTAGTGAAACATAGGTTCAAGGTGTTCAAGAATTGCGTTAGGCGATCCGGAATGTGTGTAGGTCTTTGATTAGTTGCTCCAGATCGTTAAGAATTGCTGAATGATTCGGCCTCCTCCCCACCTAAATCAGTATGAGAGCACCCCAACCATTCAGTGTTGTGTACATTGAAATCCCCTAAATAGAGGACCTCAGTATTTGGATGAGAAGATATAACAGTCTCGTGAGAAGTAGTAAGATATTCAAAAATGGCGTGAAAATCTGTTCTGTTAGGAGAACAGTAGCAGAAGAACAAGATTATTGTAG
>JABUQX010054236.1:0-17500 GCA_015478945.1 Trachelipus rathkii | reverse complement strand
AAATTTCAAAAAATTTGAAAATAAAAATTAGAACTTTTAACATTAAAAGTAATTTCAAATACATAATAAAAATCAAACTGCATCGTCTACTTACATTACCAAAAATATGTAAAGTTAATATTGTTGTGGGACGGGGGGAATTTATTTTGTAGCTGATAATTTAGCTTCATGTAATGGTAAATAAAATAATAAAAAAAATCGATTATTAAAAATTAATTCTGAAATCGTGTTGATTCGCTTTACGAAAATTTTCTAAGTTAAAATAAAAATCTTGTAAAATTTTAATAAGTGTAATTGATTGTGAAATTTTCTCAACGTTCAACTAAATTACGAGTAATTAATTCTCAGAGATAACTATTTCGAGAAATTGTTCTTCAAGTGCATTTTTTCAAAAACTTTTCTTGAAGTTCTGAAAATTTTCTAATTAATTTTTCATTTCAAAAATGCTTTCAAAATGCCTTAAATGTTTTCAAAAAAATGTTTCAAAGTGCTTCAAAAATATTTCAAAAAAATTTTACTAAGTTTCTGACACTATCTATTAAATCTTATTTCGAAAATATTTTTAAGGGCATGTTGAAAAAAAAAAAATTTTCTAAGTTAATTTTTATTTCAAAAAAATTCTAAGTTATTTTTATTCTGAAATTTTTCTAAGTTAATTTTAATTCGAAAATTTTCTAAGTTAATTTTAATTTGAAAATTTTCTAAGTTAATTTTACTTTAACAATATTTTGTGAGTATTTTATATTAAAAATTTTCTTGGTTAAAATTATTCCGAATTTTCTTTAAGTTATTTTTAATTCGCTTTCATTTCACTGATAGAATTAAACTCGTTTTTTTCTTTTGTATAGTAGTTGAGGTTGTCGGGATAATGAGCTCTAGCTCCTGATCCTTTCCTTTTATACCCATTAGATGTTTATCGAAATCTTAATTTTGATTTAGCAACAGGATGGGCATCCTGTACAATGTTACGAAATTTCAACTTTTAATGCAAAAGAAAAATATAATATGAAAATACTATTGCGCAAGTGGGAAAAACCCTTGGGAAAAACCGTGTGAAAATTCTTCTTTCATCGTGAGAATATTCTTAAAATAAAAATTGGTATTACATAATCAGTGTTTTTCCAAATAATTACAAATATTTATTTTATTAAAATTATTCATTTTAATATTGATTTTATATGTTTTCATATCCTGTTGGGTTTTTATACAATTAAGCAATCGGACTTTTCAGACTGCCCCCCATTTAAAAATTTCAAATTTCATTTTATAAAGTAAGTAAGTTAAAGTTCAAAAAAAAAATTTTGAAAATCTAAAAATTTTCTAAGTTTAAACTAGTAAGCTATGTAAAATGAGTTAATAATTAATTAAATACTATTTCAGTTAATACATGGTGTTATTAAACCTTCAATGCTGGTATGTATTGTACAATTCCATGAATTGGTTGATCGCTCAGTATGTTGATCGATACTGAGTACTGAAACATCTGATGCATTTGATGCAAAATCATCATGAATTCTTCATTCGATAATCGTTTGCATGGTCTTCCTTTGCGTCTCATTTTCAGTTGTATCTCTCAGTATTATCCCAATAATTTCAATTGCCAGTAACTGTAAAGATAATATATTCGGCAGTATGGCAATTCAAAAAAAAATCTAAAAGTATGTTAACTGTGAGTAGATTTTAGAATATGATGGTTTGGAAATGTTACAGTTAAGTTGTAATGTAAAAAAAAATTAAAATGTTAAAAAATGTTAAAAGTTCAAAAAAAAATTGTAAGTGTTTGAACAAATGTAATGAAGTTTTCTATGTAAAAGGAAGAAGCTAATTTTTAATGATTTACTGTTAAAAAAAAAGAGTCATAGTGAATCGTATATGAAAAAAAAATAGAAAATGAAAAATCGTAAAAATTTTCAAAAATACTTAGGGATTGATACTAATATTTTATTAACTTTGGTCAAACAAAAATTATATATGGGATATATATTATATATATATATATATATATACCATTTTAAAGTAAAAATTTAATATTAAGTAACAACTTATTAATATATATAATTATAACATCACGTTAAATACTAGTTAATATTTAATCAAGATATACTCCTAAAAATTCTTTGGTTAGGTATTCAAAAATTTCAAAAATCAATTAAGATTAGTATATAAAAAATCTCAAAAAAAAATAAAATCAATTAGTGTTATCTTCTAATCAATCAATTGTAAGATTAAAGTCTTCCTCTTATTGAGAAACTTTCAGTGTGTGACAATCTAGTGGTAGCAGTATATTCTCTGCCTTGCCATGTTAAGTTCCATCTTACTGGTAAAGTATTTAAAAAATATTGTGATCTGTAGCTATAAGAAATTGTTTTTCCTACTAGTTGTTCGCCTAAGAACTTGAATATTGTTTTAATGTTGTTCCTTTTGTATTGTCGTAGCCATATTCCTATTAGATCTCTGGTGTTTGCATATGATGAAGGTAACAGTTCATATTTCAGTTTCAAAACATCTATTTCACTCATATAATGTGTTAGCTTTATTGGTATGTCAAACACGTCGATGGTCCATGCTTGAATACACATTGTCATGAACAATTCTCTGTTGTTGATGAAATCTGCTCCATTTACTATCTCTTTGATCATTGTATGTTCTATACCTTCTTTTGAATGAATGCTTCTAAGCTTTAATAATTTATATAAAATTCTTGGGGATATTCTTTTTCCCATACTTCGTCGTGTTACTGAATCTATGTTATTCCAAAATTTTGTTAAAAGTTCTCTATAATTAACAGGATAACTTTCTTCTAAAGTTATTTTCTCTAAAATTACCTCTAAAATATCACTAAAACCTCCTAGATAGACTAGTTTTCTCACTATATGCGCACATTCTGTGCAAAATAAGCTTTGAAATGGATATTCGAGCAAAATTGACAAATGTGCTGTCATTTCATCACCATTTCTTAATGAATATAATACATTTCTTTGTCTATCAGCTTTAGTTAGCATGTTAGAGATTTCGTATATGGTCTTAGTGTTAGTATAAATTGGTCTAATGGATCTAATTATGTTTCTGTTCTTCCTCATTATGGCTTGTGCAATGATTTCCAACTCTTCCCATTCTTGAATATCATTCAGTTCTTGAACTATCTTGCTAAGTTTATTCTCGTTACCATTTGACAAACAATCTTCTAGTAGAAATCTGCTATTATGTCCGTTGTATTCTCCTGGTACATAATCATCTAAATATACTTGTACTCTTGCGAAATCTTCATTGTTATTTCTTAAATGTTCTTTAATTCTAGTGAATACTTCACTATCTTTAATCATTCCTAGATGATCAAAACAATCGTGACCAAACATATCTACTACGTCACCTATTTCCATTGGAATACGATATTGGACTCGGGTAGTAACCCAATCAATTAGTTTCGTTATCAATATCTTTACCCATAATTGGACAAGTTCTTGCAATATCTTAGGAATTGGCAATAAGAGACTGACCTGACTAGATATCACTGTTTGTTTCCTAGTTAGTATTCTATGCATCGTATCATATTCTGTTTCATAGGTTTCTCTTGATGCCTTTTCCTGACGCCATTCGCGTTCCAAGTTTCGTCTTAGTATCATCTTAGAACTGTTGGTGACAATCGTCAATACTCCAACTTTGATAGCGGCAAGATCCGACAATCTTCTTGGCGATGTAAAGTTATCGACTTCCATCTATGCTAGAAATGATTTTAGTTAACAAGCCAAAAAACAATATAAATCATTAAACTATTGGTTAGACCTATTTGTTAAACATACTTAAAGCTTAAATATAATGAATAACATTATAAAGTTCAGTACCTTGTATTGTTTAATAAATACCCGTGAGTATGAACTTAAAGTCAAAGGTTATTAGTATAAAAAGAAAATCAATAAAAAATATTTTTATTGTAAAATATATTATTACACATATAATAATCAATATGTACATACAAATAAAAATTCGACATCTTTCTTTTAAAGTTTCTTTTCTTTTCACTTTTAGCAATAGAGATAGTAATGAACTAGCTTTTACTATCTTTACCACTAAATGTGACTCTTCTTATATTCTTGAATCTGACTTTCTTCGCAGGTACATCTGGCTGTTTTCTTGGAGGTATATCTGGAGGTAGATCTGATGATCTTCTTGGAGGTAAATCTGGTGGTTTTTCTGGCAATTCTGGTGCTGTATGATCCATTCTTTCGGTTCGAGATGTTGACTGTCTTGTTTGAACAGGTGATCTTTCTATCATCGTATATTGATGTTTTGGTCTATATGACAAATCTTTTTCTTTACCTCTAGTTCTTCGAATAGGTTCTTCTGCCGGTTGTGATACTGGTAATGCTATTGCTTGTTCTTCTTCATCACCGAACATTTCTTCTGTTCTTACAAATATTGGTTCTTCTGGTTCTAATGTAGCTTGTTTCATTTCACTTTCTTGTGCTGATTCTGCTACTGGTTCTACATCTTCATCTACAGCCTCAGGTGCTTCTTCTTCCACGTTAAATTGTGATTCCTCCATTGTATTTCTATTGGTTTTAGGTGTTCTCAGATAAATTACTCTAGTTTCACTTTCATCATCATCATTATCTTCATGTTTTCCATACTTATTATATTTATTTTGTTTCTTCTTTCTTAAGTTAACATTAATCTTCTGTCTTGTGTCTGAGGATATATTTATATCGGTTTCTTTATTAAATTTCTCATCTTTTCCTCGTGTTCTAGCTACTTTAAAGTTATCTACATTTACTCTATATATCTTGCCTGTTGTAGGATCTCTTAAAATATAGGTATTACTTGTTTCGAATTCATTCCCGTATGATGCTTCAATTCGAAATGGACCTCTCCATTTTCGAGAACAGTTTAGGTGATAGGTTGCGGTGGTTGATTCTCTGCGTGTACAGACCAATCTCCTATCTTTATCGGTCTATCTTTTGCCGTTTTGCTGTTCTGAGTCGAGTATCTTTTAACTTCTTTTTCTAATGTTACTCTGGCTTGTCTTCTTATTTCCTTAATTCTTTCATACAAACTTTCTATCTTTTCATCCTCCTTTATAGGTTTAGGATCTTTAGATTTTATTAAGGTTTCGGTTGGTATGTCTGATGGCATACGCTTCGTGTAGCCATAGAGTAAGAAATGGGGATCTGTTTTAATGCTACTGTTGTATGTGTTATTTATAGCTGCTTGGGCCAAAGGTAAATATTGGTCCCAATCTCGCTGATTATCTTTGACGTAACATCTCAGAAAGTTCGCTATATTTGCGTTTGTTGTTTCGACAAGACCATTGCTATTGGCGTGGTAGCTACTTATTTCTACCTTTTTAATCTTAAACTTTCTGCATATACCTTTCATGAGTTTTCCTACAAATTCTAATGCATTGTCAGAGATTATTGTATCTGGTACGGTGTGACATACTACTATTCTATCAATAAAAACATCTACTATTTTATCACTATCTCTCGATTTTAATGCTGCTAATTCTACATATCTTGTTAATTGATCCTTGAAGACGAGTATATATTTATTTCCTTTTGATGAAACTGTTAATGGACCCATAATGTCCATAGCAATCTTTTGGAATGGTTGCTCTGCTAAAGGATATGTTTTTATGATTGCCTTCTTAGGCTTAGATCCTTTCGCTTCTTGACACGTGTGACAGCTTTTGCAAAATTCTTCCACTACTTTTCTAATATTTTGAAAATGTATCTCCTTCTTAGTTTTTCTAGAGTTCTTTCTGACCCACTATGACCTTGTATTGAGTGAGTCATATCAATGGCTATATCTATCAAAGATTTGGGTAACCATATTTTATAGTTTTCTTTTATCTTT
The DNA here is from genome assembly GCA_015478945.1 of Trachelipus rathkii. Classification (NCBI taxonomy): domain Eukaryota; kingdom Metazoa; phylum Arthropoda; class Malacostraca; order Isopoda; family Trachelipodidae; genus Trachelipus; species Trachelipus rathkii. The sequence continues at coordinate 11,650 of JABUQX010054236.1, read as the reverse complement.
ATATAAATCATATCTTTAAAGAATTTTAAACCTTTTATTCTTTTACCCTTTTGTAGCTCTTCATATTCTACCTTCATTTCGACTGCCTTTCTTTGTTCTCTTGAAATCGTTGCGGTATCTAATGTTAAAATTTCAATCTGTTTTATCTATTTCTTTAGTGTTATTATTAAACTTACCTTTATCTGTTTCTTTGTTATTGTTATTGGAGTTCTTAATTTTCTTTATTTTAAAACTATTATTTTCTTTAGGATGGTGCTCTATCATATTGAGTTTTTCTTGTTTTGTTTCTTCTGCTCTTATCTCTTCATCATCTATTTCACCTGTATCAGGGATATATCTGGACAAGAAATCTGCAACTGAGTTCTTCGTACCTTTTATATGTTCAAAGGTTGGATTGAAATCTGATACTGTTAAAGACCATCTAGCTAATCTAGCCGTTGGATAATCTTTTTTAGTGAATATTGCTACTGCTGCTGAATGATCAGTTTTCCACTTTTAATTTTATAAATTCTAATATTAAGTTCTTAAACTTCCTCAACGCAAAGATGATTCCCAAACATTCCATCTCCGTAGGGGCATAATTCTTTTCCGCTTTTGACAAAGTTCTGCTTGCAAAAGCTAAAGGTAATTCTTCTCCTTTATCATTCTCTTGTAGTAATACTGCTCCTAATCCATGTATGGATGCGTCGGTTACAACAATATAAATTCTTTGTTGAAATCTGGATATTGTACGATTGATCTTGCTAACAATAAATCTTTCAGTTTGTTCAATGATCTTTCTTGTTCCTCTCCCCAAATGAATTCCTGCTTTTTCTTAAGTAGTTTGGTTAGAGGTTCAGCAGTACTTGAAAAAGTCGGTAGAAGCGTTCTGAAAAATCCAAAGAAACCTAAAACTGAACGTACTTCTGGGACGCTAGTAGGTGTCCTTATTTTCGATAAAGTTTTTAGCTTCTCAGGGTCTACAGTGACCCCTTGACCTGAAATCAAGTATCCTAAAAATACTATTTCCTTCTTGAAAAATTGGCATTTTTCCAATTTAACTTTGAAGTTGCATTTCCTCAGTGCTTCGAAAACTCTTGATAGGCTATTGTAATGAGAAGGTACATCTTGAGAGTATATTATTATATCGTCAATGTATGATAGACAATCTATGCCTAGCAATCCACTTAATACCAAACTCATCACCCTACTGAAGACTGCGGGGGATTGTTTCAAACCCATTGGTAGAACGCGAGGCTGATAACATCCTCTCTGTGTTCTAAACGCTAGTAAGGGTCTACTCTCTTCGCTCAATGCTATCTGATAGAAGCCATCGAGAACGTCTACACAGCTAAATATACTAGCTCGTCCTAGTGAGTTCACCGTATCCTGGATGAAAGGAATAGGGAAGCTGTCTCCTACAGACCATTTATTTATCTTCCTATAGTCGACACAAATCCTGGGGCGACTTCCAGACTTCTTGGGTATCACTAGTAATGGACTACTGTGGGGAGACACTGATGGTTCAATCAGGTTCTTCCTCAACTGGTCCTCGGTCCAGTTATTAATATCTTTCACAAAAGATCTAGGTTGCTGATACTGCGGAGTGAATAGGACCTTTGGGCATTTTTCATCTAGTTCTAGTTTAAATTGATAATTGGGGAACTGCCCTATGGGATCATCTGCCAGTCCCACAACGTCTCTGTTTTTCATGAGAAAATCAATAATGTTTTCAAGTTCCTCAGGTCGTTGTAACACTCTATACTTTTCTTCATCCTTCGTCAGTATCTCTTTGTATGTCATATATATAATTCTTTCTCTGATAACCCTTCGGTTATTGTGGGTATCTTCCACTTTTTATAATCTTTTCTGGACTCTTGCATGGTTTGTGCATGTATTTGCTTCATCATGGTATTGCGTGTTGCATTGACTCTTTCTATCTCTGTACGATTTCTTCTCAAGACTGGATAGGCTGTGTTTATAGCTTCACCCTTTCATTATTTCAATAAGGGCGGCTTCTAAATTAATCAGCTATACATATAATTACCTTCCCTTCCCAATTTGATAAAGTACTTCCGTAAAAAGATGGCTGCGCTACCTCTAAAGGCATCAGTTGGAACTGTAATTACCATGCTGTTATCAAGGCAATGTTGCGCATTTTCATCATCTTCAATTCTAGCTTCTAAAATGTATTTAAATTTAGGTAAAATTCTTTTATTATTATTAAGTTTAACTATACACATTGTATCTGTGTCTTCATATAAATCAGGTTCTGCATTTATTTCAGGTGTGTATTTATCTAAGTTTTTACCATTAGCATTTAGTATCAACATCTTTTCTTTTATTCTTTCTTTATCTACTTCTGACATAAATTGTTTATTGTCAGATTGGACTTGAGAGTCTTGGGCTGCAATTATTCTTGCTGAGGTCTTTACGCTCTTTTCCGTTGAAGGCGATGACGGATATTCATCGTCAGCTTCTGGGACCCATAAGTCTCTCTCTTCCTTACTGACATTCCACAAAGTATGTCCATTTGCACATCCTTTATCTTTAAACTTATGATGTGTCTTGTGGTGATTGCTCTTGTAGTTCAAACTTGTAGTTGAGTTTGATGCGTGTTGGCTGTACACTTCCAAAAGTTCCACATCTGCATCAGTACTGCTTTGATTCCCACTCGAGTTCACCTCTGTTGATGTTGTGGTATTAGAGCGCCTTACGTACAATTGGCGTACACACGGGTGTGTAGTGGTTTTTGTGTTTTCAGGCCCTTGACCGCTATATACGCTGACCTCTTAGCAGGGTTGCAGATTGCTTGTTTTTGTACAGCGTACCACAACTGAATGATGTCTGAATGTGGTTGAGTATATTTCAGTGCGGGTTAGCGGTGTTACTCTTTACATCTTCTAGACATCGATCATTAAGCCATTCCCTCGGGGGTTCTCTTTTCACTTCGTTCTTTGGCATATTTTGGATACCTTGGGGCGCCTTCCTCAGTATCCTTATAACCACTGAATAATGAATACTTTCTAGGGGAAAGTTCAGGTGATGGATTGTTTGAGAAGACATTGATGAGTGGCGGTAGCGGTACCGTACTCGTGTCGTCACCATCCAACACACATATCTTAATTTTCAAAAATCTCTCTATGATTACTCCAATACTTTCTCTTCCAACTACGGTTGGGGTTTCTGCAAAATTCTTTTTAATACTACTCAGACAAACGGTCAGAGCTCTGATCATGAACCGCGCTGATCAACTTATTCTTCAAGAATTATAGTTCACTTAATATTGATTCTTCATCTATCGATCGAAATGTCATCGTTTTTGATCAAAGATTGGATGAGGGAACTTAGAATACTCAATAGATCTAACTAGCTCGGTGAGCGCTGAGTGACTACCATCTCTCACTCGGATATTTATTTCTATGTCGGAATCAGATGAGTTGAACCCATTATGGCATCATTGTCTCATGCACTAGGATGTGTGGATGAGGTCTTACATTTGTGTACTTGCGCAGTCGCGCTGTAAAATCATGAATTTGCCGATGTCAAGTGCGTCTCCATCGAGTGCCGGTTGTGCCACTCTGGACATCGCTTTCAGACTCCTCTTCAAATGTGTCTGATTCTTCTTCCTCACGGATTACAGGTAGATCCGGAGTTCTTAGAGACTTTATAACGAATAGCAGTTCCACCTTCCAAGACCATCAGGGCCATTGTGGAGGTCTGAGGTGGTCTTCTTATATCTTTCGTCTAACTGGTATCGCTACGTGCACATCTTCGGGCATGCGAATCTGCTGGTTTCTGAGTACCGTATTGGTCTATATATTGAGTCTGAGGTGGTCTTTCGTATATGCTTTCTAGTACTGGTATCGCTCGATACCAGTCTTCGGCCATCACCTTGGATGTTATCTTGAGTACCCGTATCGAGTATTTTTTAGGCTACCCAGCCCTTTAATTTCTTCGCGCCTATTTCGTGCGCCTAGTTTTCTGCGCTTTCTTATTATCTTTCTCTGGCATCGTCTATTCTAATTGATTATATACGATTAAATCTTCTGTCCTTTCTGCCATAACGGTTATGCAAGGATTTCGGTTGTTGCGTCGCCATGGGGATGTTAGGAGCACGGGCATCGTTTATTATGTGGAAGGTAACTATGGCAGGTCCGGCCCGACTCTTAATCGGTCTACGAACGTCCTTATATTGCCTCACTCCGTTGCTGAGCAGCGGAGTTACCCCCAGTATGTTCCTCGGCAGATGTCTTGATTTGTCAGCAAGATGTTCCATCCGTTTTACTGATTTCGTTGGTGTGGATACATTCCTGTGTCCACAACGTCCCTCGCGGATAGTTTTTACTTTTTTGTCTACCGGGGATGTCAACGGTATTTAGCGGTATTACATCTTACATTTAAACCTGTTGCCTATACTTTCCTCTTTGAAATAGCACTTCCTATCCTTAAAATGCGAATATGAATACTTAAGAATAGATCGACAATATATCACAACCTAAAATGAGATTACCTTCGAAAAATCACAGTTTATCCGATCCTACAAGTTACACAGTTTGAACTGACAGGATCTATGTAGGCTATATTCTTAACTGTAAGTGTGGAGATTCCGTACACCTGTAATTAACAACCCCTGGGTAATACTTTCAACGATTAAGTTTTAAATGTCTTTGCAGATAATTAGAGTCCAGAACTAACCGCTACCTATCTGAAAATCGTTAACGTGTGTGTATTTAAGATAACGTGTTATAGGAGACCGAGACGCTGAATCGATGAATAACTGCGTTCAATTATGATCATACTTCATTTATTGCTTAAATACTAACAAGATTAAAATAATATGCGCTAACTATGGTGCGTGTGTGGTGATCAGATGGTCTTGCTTCCGCCGATGCTAATATTACACACTTGTTGTTGCGGCCATGGTGTCTTATCATCCATTCATTTGAAGCTACTTCTGCCGCGTGGTGCTTCCTTGAATAGGATTATCTGATTCTATGTTGGCGGCCGCAAGCGCGAAGCGCACACTTGACCTTTTGCTCAAAAAAGCTTTGTTCTGTACGCCTTAGCACACTGCCTTAACTTTTACTGGAGCTCAGCCTTTCAATAAATCTGATCCGCTTTTCCGCTTATTCAATACGATGGGGTCGCTTTTGCACTTGCCATTTTCTAGCAGTCGGGCTCTTCTCCTTGTTGGCGTGCTGCCCTCACCCTTTCCAATATTATTTCAGCAACTCTTGTGTATATTGGCCTCTTAATATACTCTGCTTCGTCCGGAGTACCCTACTTCTGACTGACGAGTTCTTCATATGAGTCCTCTTAGTAGTTCTCTTCCTTAGAATCGAGAACGGTGGATGGCAATCTGTCTGGCCATTCCGCATCAGGAGGTAGTTTCTGTTACCGAAACTACTGCATATCTGACACCTTTTTTTACTATGACCTCATTGCGATTTGCCTTTTTGGCTTGCTCGTTCTCTGGAGTGAATACTCGAGGACTGGGGAGTAACTATCGCTGCCTCACGCCTCCTTGACTATTATAATTATTATGCTTCCAACGTGAGCCCTCTCGTGGCGTTGACAGCCTCAATCTTCCCTACGTTCATTGTTAGTTGCGACCATGGTTTGTGGTACTTCTTGGACATACGGGCTTGTAACTATCCTAAATTCGTTGCCCTTTGCCTACTACTACTTACTGGTGCGTCTGAGACTAGTTTCCTAGTGTGTTTATAGGAACCGGGATTATTGTAGTTCTGGGATAACCCGTGTTATCAATGTACAGTAGGATCATAATCGTACCTCTTCTATATCTGCGGTCATAATCTTTTGGCCAACTATTGCCAGTTTTTCTGTACCTTTCGGCTGAACTTGCTGGTCTAAATTGTGGTCCTTACTACCTCTATTGTCAAATCTATTCTCATTTCTCTTTATTCCTCTCGCATCAAAGTTATCGATTTCCCTATGCACTTATTTTTCAATCTCAGCCTGCTTCGTCTATTAATCATACTTTCTATATTGCACTAAGTTTACTTATCAATTCAGAAACTGTATTTTTCTTTAGTAAAGATCTTTGCCACTTTCTCTTTAGTCTTTGACTGTGAATTCAGTTAAAGTGTTACCCCACGAACAAAGCACTCTTCCTCATTCTTACTTGCGTTACTCACTATTATACAGTACTCTCAATTCGAGTTTCTTCAGAGAACTCTGACTCACGCAAATATCTTCTTAATTATGACAGAAAAGATCGCTAGGCGTCGAAACTTTTACCCAAATATGTCATCTGACGATAAGTTCTCAAAGACCCTCCCAAAACATCGAAATGGAGCGTTAAGTTGGGCTAAATTTTCAAGTAAGTACTTATCTTAATTTCATTCGTAAGAAGTTGCGTATCAGAAGCCTTGGGGTTGCTTTCCTAGCGCTAATTTCTTCTTGCTGAAAGAAGATTTGAGCATCTGCGCTTATAGATGCGAACAGACGGGCGCAAGTTATTTTTTCTTGGTCTCGTTGTGGATTATGCCTCTCTTGAGGAAGATTATGCTCAGGTGCTATATGTTTAACGCATCGAGTCTTCAATGGGGAGCCAGTGGAGGTGTCTGTCGGCGAGTCCGATTGCTGATGGGCCCATCGCAATATGGGAATTTAATCTTTGGGTACATAAGAAGTCGGTGTCAACATTACCGAAAGCAAGTCATATTCTCTTCTCTCGCTACGTTTACGTAGCAATTCTCCAGTCCATGCATCTTTGATAAAAGAGATTCTCTTATACACTAATGCAGGGTGTGGTTGCTGGTGGTGTTGTGTGGGTTGCTGTGAGCTACCCTGTTACCTGTACGTTGGGGTCCTACGCGGGAACTGAAGTGCGGTGATCTCTCACGGAGTGATAGGCTCTATCTGTACTTCCTTTCGGACAATTTACTATCCGGAGGCTTCTCGTATTGAACTCTCTTACTACGGTAAAAGTTATATTAAAAGAGTTTTTACGACTTTTAGTCCTCGGTGACTACAACCCGAAAGAAATGAACTAAGATATATATACGTGTATATTATCTAAAAGTATAAAACTATATTATATTATATATATATCATTCTGTATAGTCTGATATTATTTATAGTCTATGTAATCGAGTTTATAACCTGTAGAACAAATATTATGATATAGTGAAAAAAATAAATTAAATAAATGTAATCTAAAAAGGTTTCACACCACAAAATTTGTTTCACCTAGTATATATAGTATATTTAGTGGTTACGAAAAAATTGTGAAGATATATGTATATATGTACTGTAGTAATAAATAGCATATATATATATATCTATTATCATTATAGGTATTAACTACTGTATATACCTCAACCTGAACTCTTTTAGATCATCTTACCATTACTCACTTCACTTACACTTACTTCACTTCAATTTTAGAATTATTGTATGTAGACCAATTTGGGTTCAAGAAAGTATGACTCGATGGTGTTTTATGATTAATATAGGATGCACAAGTAATTACAACGTCGATAATATAGAACATTGAATATCATGAGTGTCAGATATTTAAGGAGTAAGCGTCTCTCTAAGACTCATTAAAATTTGAAGGAAAGTTAAAAACTTCTATGTGTGGTACCCAAAATGAGCACACACACACAGCAACTTATGTGTAATTTAACTTTCTTACGCACATAGCTGGTATATATATATATATATTACTCATAGTAGTATAATATGATGTGTCCAAATAAGTTTATATTAGGTTTGAACGCTTTTAAATATTTGTTACGTTACTAAGATTATGGATGCCAGAGTGGGCTTTGAAGACAAGAATATTAGATTATTTAAGGACTGGTTTTGTTGAGGGTCGAAAGTTGAGATGGTTTTATTGTTAAAAAATATAGTGGTTCTTTGTCTTCTTTTATTTAACTATCTTTAGAGAGAAAAGATTTGTGGGATTATGAAGAATTTTACTTAAAACAGATAGATTTGGTGTAAATCACAGTGGCAATGTTTTACTCTATATCGGTAAAAAGTTTTTCTACTACGTTTTAAGGGGATTTTGTAATGATATAAACTGCCGTCAACACTACGTTAGTATGTCTTTAATCGTTACTTGGTGCACAAGACTTTTATGTTCGTGCACTAAGTGAATATATGAGAATACGGACTTATATATCTATCTGTTTAGTTTATATTATACCGTAGGCTCTATATTGATCCCTATTAGATGATAAAAAATAGTAAATACCATACTCCCTCATATGAACCATAGAATATTTAATAATTGGCACTGTTTCGACTTGGTGGTCTCTTCTAGGAAATTTCTACAGTCCGACAGTCAGAAATTGAGCTGATGGTGAATAACGAGAATAGCATGGAGAATTTTACGGACTGACACTTTTTACACACCTATGACATGGGCGAGAAGATTATGACTTGTTCCTCTTTGGAGTATTCCTTCTTGGGTTATCCTGGATCCGTCTTTGTATGTTGGTAAACGGAAAATATGTTCGGAGTGTTTTCGGATTATCTATGATGACAGAGAAATGTACGATTTGTCTGGGCTTATTTATTGACGTCACCAAATTTGGAACTCACGTGTACTTTTGAGAAAATTTTGTATGGTATTTATTGTTCTTTCACTGTTTATGGAGAAGTGGCAATTAAAGACAGCCTTCTTTCATTCCGAGGTATTGCTACTATATGTTAAGGCTTTTTTGAGTCCAGTCCGTCTATGTAGATGGTGCAAAGGCGCAAAGAATTATTATTCAGTCCTAGTTCTCTGTCTGAGCTCCCTGTTCGGGCGCCACTGACGGACTGCCGTTGTTTAGCTTTGTGTCTAGGTCTTTTTCTGGGATTCGCGACGAAAGTGAACAAGGGTATTTTCTCAAACGCCCTTACTTTTTGGCTGTTAGTACCGCTTCTGCCTGATGCACGTAGGTTTGAAGCTTCCAAGAAGAGAGTTATCTCTTCGGGTTATTTTGCCCTAAGGGTGGTTTTCTAATATTTTTATAGCGGGTTTTAGCTAAAACTGCAGCTTAAATTTAAATAAATAACTTACACCTATCCAGGCGCTTTCATCTAGGTATTCACTGGCTCTTTTGACTGAACTTCTTGAAGAAAATGATATATGACAACTTATGGCTGATTTCTTTTCTCATATGATTATCGTTCTTTCTCCTTCATCAATAGATTTTTTACCGTCATTTATGAGTTAATGGAATTAAATTCATTAGTGCTTTCAGAAAGTTAATAGTCCATTTATCTTCAATTTCCAAAAGTTTTTCAAAACAAATGTTTTTCAAGGTTTATTTTAAGTTAGGTTATGTTACGGCGCTTCTTAAGCAATGTTTAAAAGTGATAAATAGATATCGTAAAAAAAGGTTCAATACAGTTTAAGTTTAAAAAGTTTTAAAAGTACAGAATTGACATGGATTAAATCATCAGATTTCCGTAAGCTTAAAACGGTCTTTCTGTAATTTAAATTTCACTGATATACTATAGTATTTCTATACTATGACTGGGTATATATTTGTTACCCTGAACATAATATACACTTATCATATATATAGTAATACTCTATATTATAGTTATGCTATATATACTTATAATTCCACTATATACGATAGGGCTATTAATTAGATATTATAGTATAATATTAAGTATAGTATAGTATATAACTCGTTTTAAAATTGCACTACTATATAGCGCAAATTATATACGAGAGAATCTTGAGCGTCCATTCTTCTATTTGTATGTTAACAGATTATTTATATACATAATCTATAATAAGTATAATATATATATTATATTATATATCGTAATTGCAACTGCTCTAATAAATATAGCATATAGTTTCTATATAATCTATTAGAGTGTATATTACTTTCGTTACCAAACATATATATACATATCATTATATATATATATATTCACAATTGTTTTTCCAGTTATTTATTTATTAATATTTATATAATTATATATTTTATATGGTATGGCAAAAAAAAACTATACGTTTTTAGTTTCGGCGTTACACATAAATGTACACTAAATTTTGTGTGGTTCCTGGCACACCATCTAAAATATATTGATCTACTTTTATACGCCAGTACGTGTTTGCCTGTTGCGACACATAGCTCCCATGTGTAGAGTTTTATGTCAGAAGTTAAATATACTTTTTGCTCACGAACGTAGCTGAATATTAAGTCCGCATGCCTGTGATGCTACTAGAGATGACGTATTTACTACATAGTCTAGAATCGTTGTAGAGGAGGCGCACATTTCTTGCTCCATTATTATTATATTAATGAATAATTATTATTTTAATTATTATTATGTTATTTAGGTACTCTTTTAATTATTTATTCTATGTATTTATTGATTATAGATAGATATTATTTTTTATATTCAAAGTGTAACCTTTACTATTAAATTCTATAGTTGGGATTAATTAAGTATCTATTTTAATGTAATTATGTGAGTCTTCATTAATACTGTATTTTTAATTAATTAATTATCGTGCCAGGATTCATTATTATTTTTTCGAAGTTAATTTGTTTTGCAACTAAAATGGCTTCGAAATTTACATAAGGAACTATAAATATTTTAATAAATAAAATAAATATTAATAGTTTAGACCTAAAAAACCTTTCAATGCTTGACAAATTTGATAAATTTGGTAAAATATAAATGTTTGAAGAACTTTAAATTAAAAGTCGTTAAAAAATAATTAATACGACAATCAAAGCTGCATCCGGCCTGACTTTACGTTACCAAGATGCATGTAAAGTTAAAATATGATTGGGGACCGGAATTTATTTTAAAGAATATTAAATATTTTTTTTAAATAAATCATAAAAAAAAATGATTTGTAAAGAGTTAATTCTGAGATCGCGTTCGATGGCGCTTTACGAGAAATTTTCTAAGGTTTAAAATAAAATCCTATATGTAGAACATTCTTAATATATGTGGTAGAATTATTGAGAAAATTTTCTTAAGTTCAAAAAAATTTCTAGCACTATTATTTTCTGAGTTTAATTTGAAGCACTTTTCCTTCTAAGTTAATTTGATTTCAAAAAAATTTTCTAAGTTCTGAAAATTTCTAAGTTATTTTTATTATTTCGAAAAATTTTTTTCAAGTTAATTTTATTTCAAAAAAAATGTTATAATGAGTTAATTTTTTTTTTCAAAAAAAATTATTACTAAGTTCATGAAGAAGTTATTCATAAGTTAATTTATTATCGAAAACTTTTTCTGAGAGATTAAATTTTTGATGTTCAGAGAAAAATTTGAGTCTAAGTTATTTTTATTTCAAAAAAGATTTCTAAAGTTATTTTATCTGAAAATGTTTTCTAAGTTAATTTTGAATTGTCGAAATTATTTAAGTAATTTTCAATTTGAAAATTTCTAAAGTTAATTTTATTTATCTTTTCTGAGTTAATTTTATTTCAAAAATTTCTAGTTTAAATCTATTCCGAATTTTTCTAAGTTACGTTTTTAAATGTCGCTTCATTTCCAACGTGAGTATAGAATTAACACTCGTTGTTATCTTTGTAAAGTACGTAATGTGCTGGAGGTTGTCGGGATAATTGAGCTCTTGCTGCCTGATTCCCTTTTCCTTTTATAACCACATTAGATGTTTATCGAAATCTTAATTTTGATTAAGCAACAGGATGGGTATCCTGTACAA
>JABUQX010054235.1:0-22988 GCA_015478945.1 Trachelipus rathkii | reverse complement strand
CAAGAGAGAGAGAGAGAGAGAGAGAAGAGAGAGATTGATGAGAGCTGTAGCAGACGAGAGAGACAGAAGACGGACCGGAGAGAAGGAAGATGCCTATCGACACTGCACGAAAGACCACCGTCCGACGTCATTTTTTTAACAAATCAAATTTTTAATTACTTTTACCTAAAATAAAAAATCATTATCAATTATTCCAATAAATAATTATTTTAGTTATTATTTAAAACAGATCATGATATATATATATATAGATTATAAATTATAGAAATTATATATATAATATATTATATTTATATATATTACTATATATTATATATATGTAATGATAAAATAGATATATATATATATATAATATTAATTATACTATTATGCTAGCTAAAGAATAGATGGAAAACTAAGAAAGTTACCATTGAGTAAGTAATCTACGAGAAAACACTATAGAGGGAATAGAGTACAGAGAAAACTTGCGAAAACATAGCTAATGGAGATCTAGAGATATGAAGATTATGTATGGGAAAAATGTAAAATAAAAAAAATTTGATTTTGTGATCATCTTGGCAAAGACTACAAGTAACAGAAATATAAAAAACATATTAGATATCAGCGTATGAAATATGTATTGAAAAACAAGTAATATTTTTTTAACTAAAGAAACCCAGCGGGGAACACGCGCGCGCCAAAGATGGCAAGAGTCGGTCTCTTCGGCCTTCCTGGGGACCCGGGTAGGGGGACTACTTTTCCCCCCTCTGGGTTCCACCGGGGTCGCTCGGAGCCCCGTTAGAGAAGAGAAATGTGAGCGGTCTTAGTCCATATAAATATGTTATTTGGATTTTCTATCTAACCATATCTCAGGGTTAGGTTTGAATATAAACAAAAAAAATTTCTTAAAAAAAACCAAATTTTTTTTTTGCGTTACTTTCCATACTCCCTGAATATTTTAAATATACGGGCTGGCACATATATGTTTAATGTGTAAAATTGGTTACCTATTTCTATAGTTTTTTCGAATATCCCATGCGGAGTAAAACATTATCTGTTATGTTTGACAATATAATCATTATTTTTTTTTCATATTATATATATATATCTATTAATAATATTAATTATATAAAATATGTAATAGATATCTATTTTTTACCTTATTATTATCAATATTAATATAAATATGTTGGAGGGAGGTATTAAATGACATTGCCATTTATTATATATACTATACCTATAGGTTATTTCATATTATATAAGATATAATAATTTCGTCAATTATACGTAAACAACGAAAATATTATAATATACGATATTATATATGTATAATGGTCTTATTGGCCTACCATCAAAAGAGGCACCTTATGTCTCAAAAACCAACAACAGCTTTACGGAAGGTATCTAAATACCAACTTGGCTATGGGGAATGGCTGGGTTCAATTTATAAGGATGCCTCCAGGAAAATTGAGGTAAACAAAAAAAACTATCCGCTTTCGCAGTAGCTCTACTTTTCCGAGAAAAGGCGGAAAATTCACCGTACTAATAATAATCAATACATAATAATATAATAATAATATTATAATGCTATTTAATAATAATAATCAAGATAAATACATATATTATAATAGGTATATGAAAAAAGCATTATATATTTATGTGCTAAACATATATAAGTGTCGCTGATATGACCCGCGTTAAAACTCCGTATACTTGGGCGTGCTGATAGGGGAAATGGTTTCTATAGATTCATTTCGTATCTTCTTATACCCATATACTAATATATTCCTTAGTGATATATCTATAATTATACATATATATATATATATATATTCTATTATATAGATATAAAATATATGATAGAGATTTTATTTCTAATAAATAATATATATTCTATAGTTATAATACCATCATATATTTATATAATATAGACATATAAGTAATTTCTCATTATACCTATAATGCTATATGATAATACCATAGCTATAATTAGAAAATATATATATAATATATATATACAAGTATAAAGTATTAATAGCTATAAAATACTATCATACTATACTTTTAATAGATGATATCATATATAGTATATTATATTATAATAATATATAGGTTATATATATGTAATTTATATATATATAATATATATATGCCAAACTAAACTTTAAAAAAAAAAAGTTATTCATATTAATTTAAAAGAACAATTATAAAAGTGTTAATATTTTTATAATTAATATATATTTATATAATATTATATATATATATTATTATTATGTATTATTATGTAATTATATTCATCTATTATTATTGTTTTTATTATATCGACTCCTCCAACTTCTATACAATTAACACCAAAAAATTTTAGCTACCATAAACGACTTTTAATTTAGTTCATCCTTTCTCGATTAAGATAATCGTCATAGTCTGACCCTTTTGATATAGAAATGAAAAAATTTTTCACGATTAGACAGAATTTAAGAGCGAGGTGGCGCCAGTCACCATATGGAAAAAAGCACTATAAAAATTCCTTCAGCTTGAGTAGTATTTGACAAGACTATTTATGAAAATGAAAACGATAAATGAAGTTACAAGTAGGTTAGAAGGTTTTATCCCGTAAAAAAGGGAAGAAAAACAAAATTAGAATTTAAAATTTAACACAGGAGACTAAAAAGTCGCCATAAGCTGGCTCGAAGAAAGCTTATATGAAAGATTTTACTTAGAAGGCGATTTCGAAACTTGAGCTCGTGCTTCTCTACTTCGTGAAGCGCTTGCGGGATTGTGTTTGAGTTATAGTTTGCGCAGGATTAACGCTGAAGTGGTACCATTTTTCAATGTTTCTGAAAGTGATGTTTAACGGCTTTTACCTGTAAATACGCGGATACACGCAAACGATATTTATCCTCTACAACATTTGAAGCGCTGGGTTCCAACCTTATCATACGGTATAAGGCGCCCTCCCGTATTATTACAACATTTTTTTCCAAGTCATCAAGATAACGTTCACCCACACAAAATTCTCTCCCTCCTAAAACAAGAGAAAATTTTAATTAAACAGCAACCATTATGAGTTCACCACCACACGGAAACGAATAACAGATCTTTAGTTTTGGAAAATTCTTCAGGACTACATTCACTTTGATTTGGCCTTACTTTAATTTGACACATAATTTAAAAATCCACATTTAACTAGAAATGAAAAACACTATAAAAAGCTTTTGATTGCGTTATATTGCTTATTGTTTAAATATAGCCCACCCCAAAATGTTTTATTAAAACTTTTTAATTGAAATAACCCTCCACAAAATAGTCCGCCCCAATTAGGTTGCCCCTACTGTTTTCGACTATAACTGGAAAACTAAAGTTAACTAATTCAAATAAATTTTATAGGTTTATTCAAGTATACCAAGTATTGCTAATATATTAGAGAAAGTCCTACAATACTTTTCAAGTTAAAACCTAAATTATTCCATTTTTAATAAGATTAATTAATTAATTGTCCTGGAAAAAACGTCTTCAACGATAGGGGTATTCTATTCTCTGGGATCCAATAAGCTACAACCCCATACCTCTATACCGCAATTCTTTGTGACTCAATGATATCTTTTTACTCATCATTTTTTCATTACGTGTAATATTTAAAATGATGATTTATTTTTTCTTCCTCCCTGTTATGATGATCTAATCCTCTTCACTAGAAATGCAGCAGAAATTTATTCCGCAATATATATAGATTGCTGATATTCGATCTAATTACTTTATGTTTATTTATTCTTACCTTTATAATGCATTATTATGTCTTTAATATTATTATGTATATATTATTTAGTATGATTATCATTACTGTTTATTTTTTTTTCTTTACTATGTTTTTCTTAATTAATTGATTTTTGTTTTATTCATTGTTGATACAACAGAAGAATTATTTGTAGGCATTTGCAACCCAAAGTCCTTAAAAGGCGGTATTTTTAAATAACTGAGAACGTGTGTACCCAGTTTTACAATTACCGAAACATTATCCCAATAGTCTACTCATACACAAAATATGAATTACCATAGTCTTAAATCACAAAGCCTAATAATCTTTTTTTCCTATCGTGAGTGTATCTACATCTCTTCCAACCAGCGACCATCCCACCTTGCGATGGATGTTAACCCCTATTCGATACTACCATTACTTACATTAAATTAATTATTATAAATAATAATAGAATAATAATAATTAATAATAATATATATATAACTTCATAAAATGCTCCAAACACCGTTTCCTTGAAGGAAACAGAAAATTAGCAAAATATGCCGCAAGTCAAAATGAAAAAGCACTCCAGGGTCAGGCTAATGCGTGTTTTAGGCGGTGAGGTGGATGCGATCGGCTTTAAAAGAAATTTCCCAATATGGGGTAAGAGGGTGCCATTCATTCTGGCTCAACTCGTTGCCCGTAAGGACTCCGAACAGCTTCTTACAAATACTATAAAGTAATAAACCAGGTAATGGTATGTTATGGCGAACCTATCTTTGAATTGTAGACACCCTTCTGAGATTTGGTCCTATCAAACTCACCCTTCTCTTAACTCTGCTCATGCCAACTGTCGCTCCGCTTACGAATGGCATATAACTCGCGTCCGCTTTGTCTTATTACATGCGCACGTTCAGACTCTAGCTCCACTATGTCCTTCTTATTTTTCTATTACTCACAGACAGGTTCGTGTTACACAATTTAGCAGAGACAAGCCCCATATCATCTGGTCTTCACTCTATCAATCTCGCCGCCTCATCTGCTACAAGAGGCGTCGTCTCGTGTACAAAGGCTCTTCCCTCGATTGTTAATGACCGAGCGCATCCGCATAACAATGCGTTCCAAGGCGGCCTTTCGAGTATTTTCGTTTTTATTTTACTGAAGTGTGGCAGTGTAACCATACATATTTGCTCATAAATGTCTCCTATTCAGCTACTTTAGCAGCGCGACTAACTAGTGTTAGAGTTTGCTTTTCGATACCCTACACTCATTGATAGACAACGTTAATCAGTCGCCGTCTAGTACTGTGGTACATGGATATACGTTACAGGAGTACAAAGACAGTGAGTGATTAAAAAGATCTAATCTATTGGGCATGCAATTGGTTGATAATTGTTTCCTGGAGAGGACTCCTACAGCTCTAGAACAAGACAAAAATTACTTTAATCCACTAAGTAGCATACACTTATATTATAATTATTATTTGAAAAAGAGACGTAACACCAACCATTGTAAATTGTTAATCTATCTATATATATATAATAATTTATAGTATATTTTTATTAATATATAAGACACATACTAACTTTTATTACTAGTATTTATTGTGATTTATATCATTTATCAAATACTACCATAGTTATTTACCATACTAGTATAACTAAATTATAATATACTACATGTCTTAATTATTATATACTGAAGGATCAGATTTTAATAAAACTTACTGAAACGTCAGATACATGTTGTAAATAAAGAAGGTTTTCGTAGCGCGCGTTGTAACGCGCGGTTACAACGCCATCTGCTGTACTTATAGCCTTGACTTCACTTGAATAAAGAGTGCAATAGGATAATCACAGAAAAATGCTTCTACCTTCAATAATAATACTGAATATATATTAATACCGTATATATTATATATTATTATATACTATTATATACTATATATATATATATATATTATTACATATATATATTATACTATTATACTAATACTATATATATATATTACGTATACTATATTATAATATATATAGTTATATATAATAGGTTGAGTACCGTAGAACGTATGTCACACAACGAGAGTTAAAGTAATGAACTAAATTTTTGAGAAACTTTAATTTTTTACCTTTTTTTTTGTTAAATAAAACACGAAAAAAGAAGAATTAATATTTTTTGAAAAAAATGAATTTCATGAACTATATATATATATATAATAATATATACTTACTATTTCTTATATTATCTTAGTTTTATATATATTACTTCACTGTATATTAAAAAAAAACTACGTTTATTACTCTATTTTTACTAGATATATATTAGGAACATTTATATATTTTAATGTGTTACATTTTTATTATGATATAGTAACATTTCACTTACTGAATTGGCCCGCCTCTCTATGATAGAGCCACAATCCATTATCTCAAATACAACTACACAACAGCTTCCCGTTCGATATGATATATGCTCGGCAGACATTCCTTTGGAATCCTGGCACAAAATCATTACCCGTATTGGAACTGTAAAAAAAAAAACCCACATATACTCCGAAATACAAAAACTACAGCAAGATGACATAACATTGAATATGAACAAGTAGGAAATGCAAAAGTCAGCATTTAAGTGAGCAAAAATGTAAAAAAGAAATAAAAAAAACATTTAAACAAAAATCTGTGTTTATTTCTCTTCTTTTTAAGGGACCAAAATGACTCCCTCTCAATCATTTATTTTATGAAGAATTTTTAACATCGTAAACACCTAATTTTCACTTACCTTTAGTTAAGGGGTGCATCTTTTCTGAGACCGAGTGAGGAACATCAGGTGTCTGTGGGGAGTTTCCATACCGTTAGGAGGAAGGCGGCGGCGAGGAACCCCCCGCTGATAACCCCAATACCAATAGTTCCTGTGTGGTGCCTGGAGACCCTCCCCGGAAGGCGGAAATAGTAATTAGTCCTAACCCCGTAGTTCCCCCAAGCCGAGAGACCCGACTCACTTGCCATTCTCTGTGCGGGCTTATTACCCTTGGCTCGGTATTCTGTAAGTTTAATAACTATAAGACATCAAGTTGAAATAGAAGTCTATTTCATTTAACGAGTTACCAATAAAAGGTCTCCAAATAGGCTCTTGTCAAGATCTACTCATATATATAACAAGTATTGTTTTTAATTATTTTTTTTCTATTTACCATTTTTCCTATATCTTTAAAATTCCGTACTCTTTAATCTCATAAAAAGATGTATGCGTTTCGCTATAGCTATATGTAGTTTTTTTGTTACTAGTTATTCTCGCTCCACACTAAAATGTGACCAGCATAGTCCTCAATGTATCCTATTCCTATTCCCGGTAGCTGTTATTGTAGTTGTTGAGATATGATTGTGCTCTTTCGCAGGCGAACGTGTTAGAATTTTATTGCAGATTTTCTGCGACGAACTAACTGAAGGAAGAATTTATCCTTTATCTTGAAATATTGCACAATCTATATTTCCTATATACTTTCACAAAATTTTTGAAACTTGATAAAATTAAGTTTATTACTTGTAAAAATGTTTATAAATATCATCGTTATTTGAAAAGAGATGTTACTACCCCACTTATTGTAAGTATGAATTGGTAGATAATTTTTTATACTGGTATTTGTATTTTGTATTAACTGTGAAAAGATGAATTATCTTTAAAAAGTATAGTAACGTTAGGAAATTCATGCCCCTGAAAAAAAATTTAAAGCCTTCAAATTCGGTATATGCACAATTTTAGTAAGCAAAATGCCAATTTTACTCCTCTCAAAATTGAAAGTATCGTAATTTCGTGAAGTGTGCGCGGACAAACATTTTACAGTCAAAACCCATCTAGTACTACTATATATATATATACTTATATTATTACTATATTAGTATACTCATATATATATATTATTCTTTTTTCTATTATATATATATATAATATACTTATATATACTATATATATTATACTATATACTTGAAGAAAAAGGAAGTTATACATAAAACTCGTTGAAGATGATTTTCATCTTGAAAGTCACATGATCTTATGCCCAGTGTCCACGTGTTACTATAACTCCAATCAGACAAGAGCTCAAGAGTCGGCAAAAGCTGCATTTTAATTTTTTATTTTTTTTTTTTTTAGGGCTCGAGCCGACGCAGGGACAGAGGGGGGACTTCGTCCGCCTCCGATCGTCCCTCCGCGTCTGAGGAGAAGACCCCTACTCTTCTCGCAGTATTTGCCTAATTTAAATCTGGGTATTCCTTGTTTACAAAAAAAAAAAATATAAATAACATTTGTTTTAGGGTAACTGGACAGTTGGGTTTAGAAAATTAATCTGAAAAAAAAATCGATTACCATCGTTCGTTCGATACTATCGGCTTAACTTCCCTTTTAAAGGACACACTGTTCCTATACCATTTACTATGTACATATTAATAGCTTCATACCCTTAGTATATAAATATATATATATTGATATATAATCTTAGGTATATATATATATTTATTGGTATATATATATATATATATATAATAGTTGTTCCTATATATTTTACCATAAATATATATCAAACCTATGTAAATCCCTTTATAAAGAAGGGTATTATATGTTTTCTTTACTAATATATACTCCAAAAATGGCAGTTATTGATATACTATATATACCTATATTTTACTATATAAAACCTTTATTAAACCAGGAGCAATAAAAAATTTAACTTTATACTTGGTAAAACTAAGGAATACCATTTTTATGATCTGAGAGGGAAAATAAGAATAAAAGATTTTTATTTATATTTAAATTAAATTTGTTGAAGTTTTCAATAAAGTCGATTGTGTTTACTGTATATTTTGTCACTTCGTGCGCTTTTATTTTTGTTTTCATAAAATTATTTTTTTGTTAGTTAAATTATTTCTATATCAATAGATATTTGTGAGTTAAATAAACAACTTAGAAACAATACATTAGAGTAAATGCAAGCCATGCTGCTACGTAGTTTGCATGCAGCCACTCGCTGGAAGCGCTCGCTCCAGAATGCGTGCGTTCTCGACGCGCGATCTGAGAGTTGCCGTTTCTGAACAACTTACTCGTTGTAAGTTGCGTATAACGTAAAATATAAACTTAAGACGATTACCGTCCTATCTAATAGGAATTAAACCTTATTACAATAGTTGTTTATACAACGATTTCCCCACACTCGTAAAAAAAAAAACATTCAAATGAAATAAATCTCAGATAGCATAATGAATATAATATCACGCTTTTTAATTTTAGCATTATTGAAGCTTTTTTTAGCGGAAGTTCTCGTAGTCATAGTTAGTTTTTTAGGATTGGGCAATTGAAAGAAATACGTAGTTTGTCGCTATAGGTTAGTTTTTTATTTTTATTTTTTCCTCACTTCTTTTTTAATTTAAAAAAATGCGTTTACTTATTTGAATATCCATTATTATAATTTATACAGTTTTAGTTTCCACTCTTTTAGTTGATATATAGATATTTTTTTTTCCTTTTTTTTGTATGCAATTCTTCAAATATAGTCCGCCGAGTGTGTTCTGAACGTTTCTGGATTATTCATATTTTTAACATTTACTGTTAAGCAAAATTTTTACAAGTACTTTATAAATCCAGGTTTTAATTAAGTTTTAGCTTACGATAAACTTTATAAGCTAGTTGTGTTTATCCTGATTTCACTTTTGTTTTGTCTGCTTGTTTGTGTTCTTTTTTGTTTTGTGACTGTGTGTGCGTGTATGATGGCGGATTGCACAGGCGCGGCTTTCCATTTTTGACTTTATCCAACATCGTGGCTTTGCACTCTAACTTTGCATCTGTGGAGATACCACCTCTCATAACTCTAACCCTAATGTTTGCTTTGTCTGAGGACCAGAAGGCCAAGAAAATTCACTCCTTCTCTAACTTCGTTTATATTATATCCAACTATAACTTATTTTCATAATTTCTCCGTCTGAAGTGTGGATTGGATTCCTTAGTATAGTGCCTATGGTGAACATAAACACTGCCTTTGTAAGCACGTCTCTGAATCTTGAATCTACCCTAACTTCGATGTTCTGTGGACTCTAAAATCTTTCTTCCTTCTACTAACAATAATCTTGTGCTTCTGCTACTGTTCTCCTAACGAACAGATTTTCATGCTTTTTGATTACCTTACTACTTCTGAGACTGTTATATCTTCTCCATCCAAATACTGAGGTCACTCTAATTTAGGGATTTCAATGTACACAACACTGAATGTAGGGTCCTCTCATACTTGATATAGGTGGGCAGGAAAGCCGAATCATCAGTATTCTCAACGACTGGCAGCAACTAATTACAGAATCCAACACA
The DNA here is from genome assembly GCA_015478945.1 of Trachelipus rathkii. Lineage (NCBI taxonomy): Eukaryota > Metazoa > Arthropoda > Malacostraca > Isopoda > Trachelipodidae > Trachelipus > Trachelipus rathkii. Next base: position 12,928 of record JABUQX010054235.1, on the reverse strand, counting down.
TCATTCCGGATCGTCCAACCAATTCTTTGAACACTCTTGACCTATGTCTTCACCACTAGTCCTTCTCTCTATAAGATTTACACCACCTTCGCTCCTCATTTGGTTAATCTGACCACGACTTACATCTCTTAACTTGAATGACTTTCGTCTCCAACAGCTACCATCCTGCCCTAACGTTCTTTCTCTGGCACTTTAATCGGTGCTGACTGGGGGTGCATTGCGTTGTTCTACGCTACACTACTAATCTGTGAGTGACTGCTCTTGACTCTGAAGACGCTTCGGCTTCTGCGATAAGGTGTGGGAGCGTAATCGTTGATGGGATGAGCATGGTTCATTCCTTCTTCGACGAAATCTTCTTCGCCTCATAATCCCAATGGTCTCGATCGTGCTTGTCTTTTTGGCCATTAGAGCTAGAGACAGTGCGCATCGGAGTGTGGGAAAATTCTCATTCTTCCTATCACTCACTCTCATTTTCATTCAGCTAGAAATTCGTTGCAGGGATACTCTTCTCTGCGGAGAGCAAGGGAACTTTCATTAAACGAAAGTGCGCTAGCCTCCTTCGGTTCTCCTACTGACAAATCTTTTCTGGCATTCTGCCAAAAACATCTCTAACAACCTTTGTGTAAATCATCCTTCCTCCTCTTATTCGCTCTGCATGGTTCTGTCGCTAATACTCCAACTGAAAAGGCCATCTTCGGCCTCCTATTTCCTCCTATTTTCCACTAAAGACTTCTCATTCCTTCTTCCTCCTCCTTCTCCTCTCAGGCGTCCCATGCCTCTCAGGTGCATTACATTTGATCGGGTGCATCGGGCTCCTTGAAATCTTATGAACGTAAGAGCGCGGGTGGCCCGGAGTGGCATTCCTCCGCCGAGTTTGAGGGAGTGTGCTTCCGTGCTGACCCCGGCCCCTCGTTCTCAATATATGTCTATAGCCTCATACTAGTAACTTTCCCTCAGTTTGGAGCGCCAAACTGTCCAACCTATCCGAAAAAAAGAAGCCGCTCTAGATCCTTCTAACTAGTCGCCCTATCACTCTAACTTGTATTCTAATCTAAGATTCTTTGAAACCCTTCTCTCAACTCTCACTTCTTTAGACCATCCTGAACTCATTCCCTTCTTCCGCATCGACAGATACGGCTTCGGCGCTCAGGATCTTACTGGGCGATATACTTTCCATTTAACAGATTTATGGTTTCCGCTCGAGGAACTACGGGAGACTTGTCGGTGGCGTCTTGACATACTATTAAGCATTTCGACGGGTATGGCACGCGTCCACTGGTCTCTTGCCAAACTCCCTCCTGCTGGGTTTCTCTCTTCTCTTTGTTTACTTAATGTTCTTAGCTTTCTCTTCAAAACGCTTCAATATCGGACTGTTGTTGATGGGTGGACTTCTTTTTCTGTCAATATGGTGTTCCTCAGGGTTGTCTTGTCTCCTACTTTTATTCCTACTTTTCCATTAATGATCTTCTCCACGCTGCACATTCTAACGTCTCATCCCACTCATTATGCCAATGACTCGAACCCCTTCATTCTTCAACTTATTTCACCAATTCTGCTCCCTCTTTATTTCTAGAATTGCTCTCGTCTTAATCTTCATTCTATTCTCGCTAATTTGGACAGAATTTCCGGGTGGGGTCGTCTCACCTTGTGAAAATTTATTCTTTAAAAACCCACAACTTCTACAAAATCTCCCTCTCTGACACCTTTCACCTTTCTCCTTACCTCTTTCGATGGCTTCTCCGCCCGTCTCTCCTAGTTGACAATATAAACATTTCTGGCCTAACATAAACAAAAAAATGTTGTGGAAACCTCACATCACAGCGATTGCTAGGGCAGCCTCAAAGAAAAACTGGGAGTTCTGTTAAGACTGCGAAGACTTTTTTCTTCTTCTCTAGTTGCTCCCAGCTTATACCAGGGGTCTCATCCGGCCCTCTGTTAGCGCAGTATGCTCTCATATCTGGGGGGGCTCTGTTCTCACCCGCGTTTTTGGGATAGGGTCGAGTCACAAGCCAAAAAGGCCTTATAAACTGGTCCCTGTAACTTTCTAGTCACTCTGGCCTCTATCTTGCGGCGCAGATGTCCGGTGCTTTATTCTCTTTTCTATAGTACCGTAGTCGGCAAGTGCTCGAGGATACTTTCCACTCGCGTACACCCCACCTTTACGACGCCCACGAAGCACAAGGGGGTGCTGTGTCGGCACATTAATTAGTGTTAATATTAGTAACTCCAGATTGTCGCTGCTCTGGGGGTACATTCCTTCTTCCTCCCACAGCCTCTTGTTCCTCGTGGAATTCTCTCCCATTTCCTTGTGTTTCCCTAATGCATGTAATCTCCCTGTAGTTAAGTCATTGCCATAGCTTTACTAATTTGATTGATTTGCGTATGATTGAAATTTTGAGAACGTTTCAACACCCCCTGTCCTTGATATTGGGGCTCTGCATGTATTTGACGGCCGGTGTCTCAAGTGGTTATTTTTTAGGAAAACAATAAAAACAAAAAAAAAAAATTGCTATTTATTTCTAATTTTTTTTGTGTATGAATATTTTCATCAGGAGTAGAAAGAAATAAGAGGAATAAGAAGAAGAATAACATATCTTTTAATTCATAATATTATTTTATAATAGAATCGTATTATTCATACGATAATAACAGAAGGATTCGTGAAGTAAGTATATATATGTAGATAACTTATAACTTAACATAGTGAATCCTACTCAGTATATAGTTATCGATAGATTCTGGTAGTTATAAAGTTAATCTAAGTATAATACAACACAGAAGATTCCTATGTACTGCTGAGCAAATAGATAAAAATAAAAGCTCTTAACAAGACATTGAAACCTCCGACCCGCCTAAGGATTACAGTCCAAGTGCAGAAAAAATAGTTAAAAAATGTAAATAGTCATGTGAAACAAAATAAAGAACTAAAATAAACACACATTTATAATAATATGCACTGGGTTCGGGACTTGTTTATCACTTGACTAAACCCTATAAAGAATGCTACAAAAAAAATTACAAATAATCAAGAATGACCGGAAGTAATAACGAGTACACCCACGAATAAAAAAAACAGTGAAAAAAAAAAAAAAAAAGAAAGAAATAAATGCCAAAGAGAAAAAGAAAATAAGTGTCCCCAAATCCCTTTTTCGAATTCAACCCTCCCCCTGCTTTTCTCCCCCCCCGCTCATTTATTTTTTTTCATGTCTGCCCTGTGTACCCACTACCCCACCTCTAATTAAACTTTACCAAGAAATAACTCAACACTAAAAGAAAAAAACGCATCCATTTCAGACATTACATTACTCCACAATCTGAAATTACCAACACAACCTTAAGTGATTCTTTAATAGTTCCGGTTGCTTTTACACCAAGTAGTTCTAAATATTATGGTTGTCTTATAGATGATGCAATTGGACTAAATTTAATTAATCAAGATTTAGTCCCTACGCATTTGAAAGACATAGAGTTATGTCCAGCCGCAGCCATTGGAATAAAGGACATTAGCATATTAAACATAATATCCCTGTTACGCCATTATGCGGAAACAAAAACTTTCTTTTCCTCAAAGAAATTTTGTAACTAACCCATAGTTTTCTTAATCATCCCTTCTGACCTTATGCCTGATTAATAATCTTAGGGGCTGTGCATTGATGGAAAACGAAATTTACTGCCGCGATATCACACCCACGAATTACTGCTTAGAGAAGACCAAAAAGTAAAGTTGTTACTTTGTAGTAATTTACAATATTTACAACCTGTAAGTTAATATCTTTCGATTTGTTTGTCTATAATTAGTACATTTTACAAACCATCAGGTTACCCCACACCACATCTCTCTTATATTCTTTGTATATTTTATTTAGCATTATTTGACAGACCTTAGTTAAAGTATATATGGTTACCATTTGTATCATCTTTCAACCTTCTGGTTTTTTCTCTAAATGAATGATACTTAATATTTATAATTATTACTTTACAACGCATATGGTTCTTAGAATATATTGATACAGCATTTTGCTATTACCGTTTATTAATTTCTTTTGTCATAGATATTATTTAACACCGTTATGGTCCTCAAGAAATGAATGATTTATAATTGTAGTACATTACATACGAGTATAAACTCAATTAATAGATTTTCTAATTTAAATAAATATTACACGAAGATAAACCTCAATATAAACTTCCCATTATAAGATTTTTATAATATTAAACACCAGATTGGTATAATATTCTTTTACTTACTTTGAATAAACACGTTTTAGTACTGAGTTTCTATATTCCCCATTATTTTGCTTTGCTTTGTTTTTTTTTCTTTATCCCTTATCTTAGGTTGGTTTTAGAACTCATCAGAGAAACGTGAACCAGTTAAACTTCCCTTTAGAGACGTGCTGGAGATGAATCCCCCAGAAACCTTGGACGGCACGAAGACGCCATTACCAAAGAAAAGGATCAATGGATAGTTGCCCAGTCTCCTTGGACTGAGCAGGTGTGATATTTTAATCGCATTTTTCATAAAATGTAACTTTATTGACTTTAGTAGTAATATATTTTTATCATAATATAGGAGAGCAGAATCTTTAGTTGAGGGTGTCCTCTTAGTTGACATTAAAAACGTAGCAGATACCTTTCTGCTCTCCTTAACATACATTTATAGTTCTTATTCTCTTTTCATATTAACCGTTTTCAAAACTTTGGTCATTAACTATAATATTTTGAGTACATCATTTTCTTTTAACCTGCCACAATTATATTTTCATACGTCATATTTGGTCATGTATCATGCATAAACACAACATAAAATTAAGTTCTTTGTATGAAAACAAAATTTATTGTAATTATTTTATGCTTCCACTATATTTTTATTCTTTTATTTTTATTCTTCAATAGATCAAACTATATCCACCGCACCCCTTACCCCTTCCATATCATTAAAGTCGTGATCAATTGATTAAAGTCCTAATTAAGCTTAATTATTTGTACAACATAACATAAAAACATGGTTTATGCATGAACATTACATAAAAATTTTTAAACATTTCATGTTTTATTAAAATTTTATTAAAAATATCAACAGATCAAACTGTAACCAACCACATGCCCCACCCCCCTCCATATCACCCGTGATCCATTGATTAGGCTATTAACCGATTACCCGCCAACGTTCCACTTATAGGAAAATGGTTTTAAACCTATAAAAATCCGAATATTTTAAAGATTTCCTGAATTAATAGGATTGGATATGTTTGTGGATGCCTAATTTGTTGCTTAAAATGTTATACGGGTTATTTTATACTGTAGTTAATTTTTTATAGCTAATTATTTTTCTTAATTTTTGACATATTTTTAAAAAAACTTATGTTTGCTTAATTTAAAGCACAAAAAGGTCTTATAATAAAATATTTTGAATAATTTTTATTTAAAATAAATATATTTCAAAGGTATCCATTTAAAAAAATCACGTCAAGAAAATTTAAAGAAACTGTAGTACACTTTCGGTGATGTTCCCAAAAGTGGAACGTTGGCGGGAATGAGTATACAATTTGCGACTGTTTTTCAGAATTTATCTGCAAATTTTGATTATTATATAATATATATATGATAATAATATATATTATAGTATATATATATATTATATATATATATATATATATATATATATTAGTATATTATATATATATATATTATATTTATAATATATATATATATATATATATATAATATATATTATATATATATATAGATATATATAATATGTTATATATATTTGCATAAAAAAAAAACAATATAATATATATATACTTCTAATAGCGATTCATTTCTTCCGATAATTAAACATATATATATATATATATATAATATATATATATATATAATATATACTATATATATAAATAATATATATATCATATATTATATATTATATATATTATAATATATATATTATATATATATATAATATATATATAGTATATATTATTATATATATGTATACTATATATATATACTATATATATATATAATATATGTATGTATATATAATATATATATATATTAATTATTATATATATATATATATATATAATAATATATATATGATATATATAACATATATATATTATATATATATAATATTATATATATATATATATACTAATAATATATATTATTATATTAATATATATATAATATATATATATATATTTATATATATATATATATATATATATATATATATATATAAATATATAATATTATATATATATATTATATATATATATATATATATATATATATATATATATATATATATATAATATATATATATATATATATATATGTATATATATATATATTATATATATAATATATATATATATAATATATATATATATATAATATATATATATATATATATATAGTATACTATATATATATATATATAGTATATATATATAATATATATTATGTTATATTATATCGTGTATGATTATATATATCGTTAAAGGAGGATTTTATTAATGGTTTTATTTTTAAGAACAATTGTTTTGCATAAATTTATATTACATATGGTCTCATGCAGTTCAAAGAGAAATTATTTAAAAATTGGAAAAAAGTGCAATTATATATATATATTATATATATATATATATATATATATTATATTATAGTATTATATATATATATATATACGTATAGTTATATATATAAATATATATATATATATATATATAATATATATAATTATATATATATCATATAATATGCAAATGTGTAGGCAGAGTAGGCAACGCCTACTTGCCTTAGTGAGCCCAAAAAATATTAAAAAGTCAAGATTATATATTATTTAATATATATATAATAAATTATATATATATATATTATATATATATAAATAATATATATATATATATATAGTATATATTATATATTATATAGTATAATGATTCGTCGAAGTCTAACTTTAAGATGCCGGCATCAATTCTACTCGATTCCTTTTTAAATAGTAGGCGATCGGTGCCAATTGTTAATTCTCGGAGTCAAAAAAATAGTTCCTTATTCTCTAGGGCAAGGCAACTTTGGATGTGCCTGACGAGTCAATATCAGTCTTTTTTTTTTTTAAATAATCCCTATTTAAATTGCTTTAGCAAGAAATAATAATAAAAATATTATTAATAACATAATTATAATATTAACTAATTAATAATTATTTTATGCTAACTTGATCATCTCTTATATCGACTTATGTAATATTCATAATTCCTTTGAATAATTATTGACTCAACGTTAGAGTCGCTGAAAACACGTATGACTCAAATTCGGCTACGATACAGATTGCCTCTGAGTCAGATCAGTTGCAATATTTTCGTTATTAATAATAAAGATGTGCGTGCAGTTCTATTTGATAATAATATGCTTTTCATATTACTTTTATTACTGATTTCGTGTGTTTTTAATAAAATTGAGCTGTTAGTTTTGTAAATACGGGAATATTTGAATAGTATTCGACTTAAGTTTATTTAAAAATTACTAAATTTTTTTTCGAGTGTTGTAAGCCTATTGAAATTCAAATGTTAAAAAATGTGCAATATGAAACTATTCATTCTCTTGCATTGTCTAGTCTATATATAATATTATATCATATATATATATATTTATCATATAATATATATATATATATATATATATATATATAGTATATATATATACTACTTATATTTATATATATATAATATATATTAGAGTTACTTAACGGAGAAAATTTAATACTACAAATTGTTAAATGTATTGTATATGAAACGCGAAAGTTTAAGATAAAAAAAAGCATTTAAGGTGGCGAAAATTGAAATTAAAATGGAAATTAAATTTTATTTTGTCAATTTTGAAACCGACTACTTTGACGCGCTTATGGAATTAAGTAAGGAATATATATATTATATATATAAAATATATATATATATTTATATATAGTATACTATATATATATATATATATATATATATATATATATATATCAGTATATATATAATTTTGATTTTGCATGTTGATTTTGAACACGAGCCGCCACTGATATATATCATATATATATATATTATATAATATTAATATATATATTATATAATAATATATATTATATATTATATATATATATATATATATTATATATAGTATAATTATAATTAATATATATATATATATATTATATATATATATATATTATAATACACAACACAATATATATATTATATATATTATTATATATATATATATATATATAATATATATATATTCATAAAAAGTATCTTGTTTGAATAATTAAGTTAAATATGTTCAGGCTCAGTAGTTTAATTTAGGAATTTTTAAACTTTAGGATTGAATCTAAAAATATATTTTATTCTTTTAGGAAAAAATAATAACTATATTCCTAATAAGAATAAAAATCATTTTATGATTCATCCTAAAGTTTAAAATAATCCCTCTAAACTATGAGCCTGAACATATGTAGCATAATTTTATTAAAACAGATTTTTTTCATGAATATATATATATATATATATATATATATATATATATATATATATATATTTATCTATATTATATATATTTTTTTTTATTATATATATATATATATATATATATATATTATATATATATATATTTATATAAGTATTTATTGTATATATATATATATAATTATTAATATATATATATATATATATATATGTATATATATATATATATATATTATATATATATATATAGTATAATATAATATATATAATATTATATATATATATATAGTAAAAATAGTATTATATATATATATATATATATATAATTTTATGAAATATTTAGGTCTATATATATATTCTATATATATATATATCATATATTATCATATATATATATATATATATATATATATATATATATATATATATATATATTTATATATTATATTATATATATTAATATATTATATATATATAAATATATATATATATATTATATATATATATATATAATATATATTAATATATATATATAATATATATATATATATATATATATATATATATATTATATTATATATATATAATATATACATTTGTAATGACTTTGTCTAACTTGTAATATAATTTCTCTTTGAACAACGCAATAAGAATAATATAACTTAAAGCTTTCCATGGTACTAAAATAAACCAAGCAATAAATCCTCCTTTAACCGACTGTCCTTAGACTCCGTTTTTATTATTTTTTAAAGCAAAAATAAGCTCTCAACATTACTTGAATATGAGCAAAGCTGTAATTGTGCATAGCGCATCTTGCAATTTTAAGGTAGCAATTGATTGCCTCTTTAACTGATAATTTTGATCCGGTCAGTTTTCATTATTCCATCTAATGACATGGAATTCTACCTTTTAATTTTCTAGAGGATTTTTAGGTTATGTCTTTTACTAGTAGATTGTCTTTTAGTTTTTTCAATCGCTTTTTTGCATGCTCCAATTTTTCCCATTATCTGGCAAATGTGACCTTCTTCATCTTCATATCTGAAAATTCTAATAAGGAGGATTCCTGAAACTCTGAATCCTATTGACGTCCGGCCCAGATTCCTGTTTCGAGTAGCGTTATTCATTTTTAAGTCCCTAGTTCGCAAGAACACTCTAGTTTTAAATATCAGATCTTTAGTTCTGGAAAGATACTAAACAAGATTGTGGCAAAAATTTTTAATTTTCAGTTAAACATTCTTTCTTCTTTTTCATGGAATTTAATTTGTGATTTGCTAAATCCGTTCTCTATACAAATTTTCCTGCAGTCAAGTTTTCTGATTGAATATTTTTTTGTTTGTAAAGTATGGGTGTTTTAATAATTCCTTTCGAGGTTTCGATTTTTTCCCACTGACTGTCGGAGAGAGAAGTTCAGAAGTTACGCACCATTCATACTACTACATCATCTTTTTAGTTGCAGAAGCCTTAGACTTTAAGCATAAGACATGTTTTTCTTTTTTTTCCCCCCCCCCCCCCATCTTGTCTCTTGACCTAAAATTGCCACTTTTGCAGCTTGATTCTTAGAAACTTCCATTAATTTTGGGGTCGTGCTGCTTTTGCTATTGTCTCGCCCTGCATAAGGTTTGCTCTATGAGTATTGTGGAGACCATCAGGCACTGCTAACTGTAAAGTATGAACTCCTCATCTCATGTGTGCATGTTAATGTACGGAACATAGTTCTTTTCAATAGTTTTATCAAGTTCATTCTGAAAACACCTATTACTTCTTCGTTTTGACATTTCCAACTTCCTGTTTCTCATCCTCATTTTTCTTATTTAACTTTTCAATCGTAACTGATCATGTTTAATGCGTTATCCGTAACAAAGCTAATTACTTGTCTCTTGTTATTTCGAATTCTTTAATTTAAGATGTCAGTAACAAATTCTTGAATATATATTTGCTGAAATGTTGAGTATTTTTTCTTTTACTGCTAACGTTTTAAAAATATTGTTTTTTATCTTCCTCCACATATATAAAATTATTGACAGAATAATTTAGCTTTGGCCCATTGTGTAAGTATCCATTTTCAAATGCACAAAGCGTCCCTTTAGTGCAATTTTTAAGCTTATTTTTTTGTTACATTTTTCTTCTAGAAACTATTCTTACAAATATTTTTCGCAGTCTAAAGGGACCTTCCCAGTTTCTAGCCATGTCTCTACACAGTGCTTTAAATCCTGTTCTTGCAAAAAAACTAATGTGTCAATATCTTTAGCAACATTATAATCAATTGTATTTTGAATTTTTCACTTAACATAGACAGAACAAGCTAATGGCACTGAAAAAGTTTCCACTTTAGTCTCAGTTTTTTAAATTAAAGGTTTCTCCTGATTACCTTTACTTCACCTTCTTTTTAACAATTGCAGCAATTTCTGGATGATAGCGTTTTAAATGTCGCATTATTTTAAAGGATCCAATAGATGTATTGTGACCTCATGAGTAACTGGTAGTTTGGTAGACTCTTTTGTGCATGATCGAACTCTGACTGTTTTCCATCAACTGTGTTAACTATTTCATATTAAAAATGAAAAGTATTTTTATCATGCAGAGTGAGTAATCATATTCAAATACATGAGGTGTTTTCGATTTTGGTTTAGTTGTCATGATTTTTCTAAGGATATTAAACTTAATTAAATAAAGTTATCTATAGAAGTAAAAAAAAAGTAACCGAAACTTTTTTTAATATATGAATAAATAATATAACATAATCAAATTTCTGGAAAAAAGAGAATATATATATATATATTATATATATATATATATATATATATATATATATATATATATATATATATTATATATATAGTATATATATATTATAATATATATATATTATAATATTATAATATATATATAATTTATATATATATTATATATATTTTATATATACACATATAGTAAAAAATTAATAATTACTTAATTTTGTAGTTTTCCGGAGCCGGAGGAGCCTCACTTTTTGCGGCGCCGAACTCGGCTCCGGCTCCGCTCCAGGTCCCCATAAAATATCCGCCTCCAACTCCGGCTCCGCTCCAGATTCTCCCCAAAATTAGGCTCCGCTCCGGTACGGCTCCAGTCCTCAAACGAAAGCTTCGCCTCCGCTCCGGCTCCACCAAACCCTTGCGGCTTCCCGCCTTGTAATATATATATATATATATATATAAATACTATTATATATATATATATATATATATATATATATATATATAATATATATATATATAATATATATTTATATATATATATATATATATATGTATATATATAATAAGATATATACATATATATATATATTTATATATATATAATATTATATATATTATATATATATATATATATATATATATATATATATAATAATATATACTATAAATATATATATATATATATATATATCATATATATTATATATATATATATATACTATATTTTATATATAATAATATATATATATAATATTATATATATATATATATATATATATATATATATATATATATATATATATATATATAATATATATATATTATATATATAAAAAAAACACATTTTATAATATATTTTAAATATAAATAAAATTATATTTAATAAAAAATTTTATAAATGAAAATATAGTATATATTTTATATATATATATATATATATTATATATATATATATATATATATATAATATATTATATATTATATATATTTTATATATATTATACATATATAGTATATATAAGGTATATATATATATATATATATATATATATTCATATATATATAATATATATATATATATATATATATATATATATTATATATAATATAGTATATATGCAATATTGATAAATTCTTAAAAAGCAGTCGCAATTGTATACTCATTCCCGCCAACGTTCCACGTTTGGGAACATCACCGAAAGTGTACTACAGTTTCTTTAAATTTTCTTGACGTGATTTTTTTAAATGGATACCTTTGAAATATATTTATTTTAAATAAAAATTATTCAAAATATTTTATTATAAGACCTTTTTGTGCTTTAAATTAAGCAAACATAAGTTTTTTTAAAAATATGTCAAAAATTAAGAAAAATAATTAGCTATAAAAAATTAACTACAGTATAAAATAACCCGTATAACATTTTAAGCAACAAATTAGGCATCCACAAACATATCCAATCCTATTAATTCAGGAAATCTTTAAAATATTCGGATTTTTATAGGTTTAAAACCATGTTCCTCATAAGTTTTAACGTTGGCGGGTAATCGGTTAATAGCCTAATCAATGGATCACGGGTGATATGAAGGGGGGTGGGGCATGTGGTTGGTTACAGTTTGATCTGTTGATATTTTTAATAAAATTTTAATAAAACATGAAATGTTTTAAAAATTTTATGT
>JABUQX010054234.1:42500-47034 GCA_015478945.1 Trachelipus rathkii | reverse complement strand
ACTTTGCAACTCCCTTAGTTACAGGAGATTCTGCCCACATGTGGCGGGATGTTAAGACAACCAACGGAAAGTGTTGTAAAAAGAAATTGCAAGAGAAAGGGTTGGAGCTCGATAAAGTCACCTCTAATGTAGATGACAGAAATCTTGGAGCCCACAGAAGAATGGGAGAACGCGGTCGTAACCATAGCAGTAGAGGAAAAGATGCCACTGAAGAAGCGGACTTTAAGAATTCGCGAAAGAAGTTAGTGATGAACGAAAATCGTTTAGATAATTTAGAAAATGAGATGCAGATACTACGATCATTGGATGAAGATTATACGTTGCAGATTTCTGCCTTAAAATATGATATGTCAAAAGAATTGACGATTGGGAAAGATGTGGAAAATAAAACTGACGAACCAGTTGATGAAAAGAATGTTTTATCGGAAGAGAAAAGATGTTGTTTAAAGGAAAGGATGGTCTTTCATCATAAAGCATCAAAGAGGACCTCCATTCGACGATCAAGAGCTCTGCGAAATGATAAGACCGAAGACTCGTTAAGAGAAGGTATCAAAATCCGAACTCGGAATGGAGGATACAAGAGTTTCGGGATAAGAAAAAGTAGGAGCAGACAACCTTAGTAAGAATCATCTGTAAATTGGGTTGAGAAGAAGAGAAGTATCCCAGAATCCGTTTCTTTCATCTTAATAAGGGGGATATTATCACAGATGAATAAGAAAGTTTAAGCAGCATTACCATTAGAAATGCTTTTAGGTATATTATTAGTGAGGATCTGCTTTTCGTAATTAATTCAGTATTTTTTATCATTTTTTTAAGAATAGAAAATTTTATCATTAATTCAATAATGTTTAGATTGTAAAAATTATTTAGAATAATTTTTAAGAGTAATATTTAATATTGTATAATTATTTGGAATAATTTTACGAAATTTGTAATAATATTTATAATAATTTATAAGTAAGCGCTTTAAGAAAGAATGGTATAAAAGAGCGAGCATTATACATATAAATGTTCATTCTCTGTTCATTCCTTGTTCGCCGCTCTTCATATCAAGACTCTTTGACGTGTGTTACTTAAGTTTAATTGGATTAAAGTAGTTAAGAATAACTATTCTTATTTCATTGCTACAAAACCTTCCTGGTACAACTTTGGATTTACTGAAGACTGCAAAAGAAAAGGGATAACAAGAACCTGAGAGAAGACTCCGCGAGAATCTTGAGGACTTAAAGGAAGCTCAGGAGGAAACTTAAGAGGAAAGTAAGGAAGCCTCTATACCAGTCTCAAACGACTAGGCGATAATTCAGGAAGACAGAAGTACGCCAGAAGAAATAAAGCCAGTAACGACCTGGGAAGTGTCACAACCCTAGATAACTACCTCAAAAGAGAGACCACACATCTGCAGGTGGGCCACGAAGGTATCAGGGACGTATTCATATTGTGATATATATATATATATATATATATATAATATATATATATATTAATATATATATAGTATATATATATATATATATTTAATATATATATATATATATATATATATATATATATTATATATAAATATATATATATATATATATATATATATATATATATATAGTATATATATAATATATATATATATATATATATATATATATATATATATATATATATATATATATATATATATATATATATATATATTATATATATCTTCTCTTTTTCTTCTTCTTCATCTTCTTATTCTTCTCAAGAATGGGAGTAAGGTGCACGACGGGGCATCGGAAAAGAAAAGCAGATAGAAGAAACATTGCACAAGTCCGAAAAGAAGCCCAACTTACAGCCCCCTCAGTACCATTAATAAGTGGGAAAATCGTCGCAAGCAGAAAAATCCACCCTAAAGCTTCAGGGGTCAGCGATGGACCCTCACTATGTAGAGTCGTCAATTGTAGGGTTCATCCCCCGGCCCAGGTGGGCCACAACCATACCCTCACAAAACCCGCCAATCACTCCTGTTATACACCTTACTTCTCGCGCCTCTACCAAAACTCACATTTCTTTCCTTCAAACACTCGTTTACTGACTCAATCCACTGTTTCTTCGGTCTCCCAGCCGGTCGGTTCCCAACACACTCGCCACTATACATCCGCTTAACCAACCGACTATCATTCATCCTTTCCATATGACCAAACCATCTCAACATACTTTTCATTTATTCTCTCATTTACCCCTTTCGTCACACCACACCACTCCCTAATACGTTCATCCTCACTTTATCAATTCTTCTCACACCTAGCACCACCCCTAAGATGTCCATCTGAACACATTGACTTTAGATCTATACTTCTTATTCCAACCATAGTCTCACTACTGATGCATAACACAGGAACAACATACCCTCATGTAAGACCCTAGCACACTCAAGACTTAGTCCCTTTACATTCACCAACGATTTAATTGCACCAGCCACCTTCCTGCCATTCACAACTTTCCTACACACTCTGGCATCGTCCTTCCCTTATCAGCAATAATCCTAAATATTTAAATCAGACACTTGTTCCAGCTGGTCCACAGTCTAACATAACTTCACACTGAGGAGTTTCCTCACTCACAACCATAACCTTACTCTTTATCCACTGTTTACTTTCAAGCCCCTCCTTTTACACACCCTGCAAATCTCTCTTACCAATCCTCTCAAACCTCTCAGATTCACACACAAAAACCAAATCATCCGCAATAATAGGTAGGGCATCCTCCACTCATCTCCATTCTCCCCCATTCTAACACCATTTACTGCCATCCCCACCTCGAATTTTTTCATAACCCCATCCCAATCCATTTACAAATTGAATAACCAAAGGAGACATAACAACAACCCTGTCTTACTCCGCTTTTAATCTAAACCACTCACCATTGACACCATTTATTGCTTACACACGCTTCACTATCGTCTACATACATACTTTTTTTCCATTCAGAAGCCTACCACCAACACCATTATATCACTAACACTGCCATAAACCTTCCCCCTATTAACTCCTATCATACGCCTGTTGCAAATCCATAAAAACCTAAATACAATTTATTCTTCTGTCTCCCTCATTTTCTCAATCATTTGTTTCTATGTAAAGATTTGATCCACACTCCTCTACCATTCCTAAACGCACCTTGTTTCTTCACCAATTCAGTCCTTCAGTCAACCGACGCACTCTTTCGACCCAAAATACCAGCATATACCTCCCCACCAACACTCAATAAAGCCTTATTCCCTTTATAAAAAATTTTCTTACAGTTCCCCTTTCTCCCTTACCCTTATATAAAGACTATTACCGCTCTCCTCCAGTCCCTTGGAACATACCCTCCATAAACGTTTATTACACAACTTCCAAAATCCAATCAATCACCATCGCGCCTCCAGTTCTTGATCATTTCACCAGTAATTTCATCTATACCTGCAGATTTACCATTCTTCAACTTTCTCACTCTACCCATTACCTCCTCCTTGTTAATGACCTCATCCCCAAAATACCTATTCCTTCTATGCACCATCAAACCCACACACATTCACTATTCCCTCATTACTGTTAATATTGTGCCGATTTTCGAAGTGTTCTTTCCACACTCCTCTCACACCCTTTTCATTCAGTTACAACAGCACCATCCCTATTCAGTTATTCTAAGCAGATTCCCTTATTCTCATATTAACTTTTCACGCTTCCTTCCAGAAGAGCTTCCTATTCCCTTGTAAGTCCTCATTCATCCTCCTTCCAAACTGTTCATTTACCTCTTGTTTTCTCCTACGTATACACCTTTTAGTATTTCTTTTTTTCCTCCTTATAAATTCCCAAGCATCGCAGTTGGAAAGTCCTAATCTGGAAGCATCTAAAACCACGCTTCTTTTTTCACCTTTACCGCTTTCACAAGCCTCTTCATTCCACCATTCACTGTTAACTTCTTATTTCCTACTTTAGCCACATCCACATACTTCCTTTGCCATACAAAATTGCCTTCCTTCATTGGCCCCCAGATTTGTTCAGTATCAACTCGTTCACATTCAACCGTTTTACTAGCGTAGCGCTCTTACATACTTATCCCATATTGTCTTGCTCACTTAACTTCTGACTCTTAATTTACCTACTTCCTTTCGTTTCACCTTCCTCTCCATCAAGCCCACTAACTTAATTTTACACAGAAAAACATAATGATCCGTTAATCCCATTCCTAAACCCCTAAACTGATTTAACATCCAACAGATACTTCAACATCTCCTTCTCACCAACACTAGAATCATCATACTTTCACTTCGATTACCATCTCTACCTACCACCAAACTCTAGTATTAACTTATGGATACTCTTTGTGTTTAAAGAAAGTATTACTTACACACATACCTCTCTCTCACAGAAATCAAATCACCTTCCTACGCCTATTCATCATTTTCTCTCCCGCCACCCCGAAACCACCTGTTATACCATCCTTTTTTATCACCTATCCAACCATTCAGGTCCCCCAAACACTATTCAATCTGAAGCTCCTACTCACCCCATCCAGA
>JABUQX010054234.1:27500-30000 GCA_015478945.1 Trachelipus rathkii | reverse complement strand
CTATTACTGTTGTGCATTATAATTGTCTCTAACTTCTTTTTTATTATCATTTCCATTTAAGTTTGTTTTACCCCATTTATTTTTCGCCCATTTGCCCGCCATCTTATTTGGCCCGTTGTTAAACTTCCTCCCAGTCCGTATACATACTTTGTACATACTTTCTCTCTCTGAAAGAGGTTGTCCACCCATTTTTTTTATCACTGAGCCACTTGGGTCTTCTGATGCCTCTTCCTGCATGGGTCTTTAGCTCGCCTCACATTTCTTCCTCGTGGATGCGGGTACAAGCTAAAAACCGGTCCTTTTCGCCTTTGACTGCGCCGCCATGTGTATGCTGATCATTTAAAAAATTTTTTTGAAAACATGCAAGTTCGGATCAAGGACCTACTAGAAGGGTATTTAACATCTCAGATTTGGTGCTGATTCCATTTGAGGTAAATGTTGCTGATGTTGAAATTAATTTACAAGAGGAACTTGTTGAATTGCAGTTCCGATGAGACAGTCCGAAATCTATTCAAAAATGGAAAACATGAAGGATGGAGGAATAGGAACAATGCTTGTAAATATCCGCTTTTATGGGAGAATGCTAAAATGTATGTCACTGTTTTCCTATCATCTTATCTTGTGGCATCTGGCTTTAGTCGTGTAATCGTAATAAATTTGAAATAGTAAAAAGGGGCGATCTTCGTCTGACTCTTACAAAATTAGAGCAATATATTATAATGCTAATATCAAAACATCAGCCACAATGATCTGAGCAGTGGCGTAACGCAAAATTGTCGGGCCCTCCCGCAAAATTTAAATTTGGGCCCCATATATATATTATATATAATATATTATATAATATATATATATATATACTATATAATATATTATACTATATAGTATATATATATATATATATATATATTTAATTTTTAAATTAATAATTTTTTATTAATATATTATATATATATATAAATGAGTATATTCTTTTCAACTAAATATATATTTTCATGGAAAGTAGCTGGAGAGTTATATTATCATAGGCTATATTAAGTTGGTTATACAATATACAGTTAGTTTACTTCTGTTCTTCTACGAAAAATTTATAATATATATATAAATATATATATATATATAGTATATGTCTATTATATATATATATATATATATATATACTATATATATATATATATAGTGTGTATATATTATTATAATATAATATATATAATATATATATATTATATATATATATTCTACATATAACTTATAAATAGTAATAATTAACAGAAATGTTTACATGTTTACTTCCTACTTCTGAAATCGCCGGTTTCCGTTCTTGTATTTTGTGATTAAATGTGTTAATAACCTCTCTTGATGTCAATTTGTTGGTGGAATTCATATGCATTCTCTACACCATACAATATTAAGGGACAGGGAATATAGGGCTCGGCGCTGAGCCCAATTTTTATTCCCCCCCCTAAAATAAACGAAAAAATCGGAATTTTCAGCCGTATCGATTTTGACCCCTTGCATTAAACACCCAAACTGTAGCTTTTTTCTGCCCTCTAAAAAGTTGTTTACGGGATGTTTTTCGTCTGTCTGTAGATCATTCTTTTCAGAATTTGCCTATCTATACAATATATTTCAAATCCTTTTTTTAATTGGACAGTTAATTGAATGATACAATGTTCGGTAAAATACAGCAGTTTGGCATTTTTTCGTTATCAACTTCCAGAATTTTTTTCAAAATGACTTACCAAAACTTGAAAATATCATAGATGGGTAGATTACCTCCAATAGTCACATTTGTATTTTTCGATTTTTTGAGTTTTGGCTCAGCGTTGTCCAATTTCCAACCCACTTTTTTTTTTTCTATTTTAAATTTTTAATTTGCAGAACAAGTTTTTCTGTTCGTGCGAAGTGGTATTGAAAATTTTCAGGGACATATAGTTAGCACGATGAGATGTTATCAACTTATTTGGCCTATAGATAATTCTTAATGATAAATGCATCAGTTTTGGTTTGTTCTTGGACAAATTTTCAAAAAAAATTTTTGGAAATTTAAAATTTTTTTTTGAGTATACCAAAAAATTATCAAAATAAAAAAGATCCATCTTGCCCGACATATAGAAGCCCTGAAAATTGATGTTGATCGGGACTCAAGACAACAAACAATTATATATCAATTTTTCTACCCTTCCAAAAATTCAAAATCGTTTGTAAAAGTGCAAATATTGATTTATATTTTTTATTACTTGTCCGATAAACATAAAATTTTCAGGGCTTGCTACCCTAGGCGGGCGAGATGTCTTATTTTTACTATAGACAAAAATTTTTGGTATTACTTCAAAATAAAATGAGACATTGATTTTAAAAATTTCTTTTTTTTTTTTTGAGAATTTGTTCCAACTTCCAAAAACAAATCGAAAACTAATGCATATACAAAGAAATTATTTAAGTATAAAAATGTGCATCTCTTTCGACTACAAATGGCCACTGAAACACTTCACCACTTCGC
>JABUQX010054234.1:10000-22500 GCA_015478945.1 Trachelipus rathkii | reverse complement strand
TATACTAGTCTTATATTACTATGTATAAAGCCTATAAATAGCTAAGTCCATAGATTATCTCTAATTTATTATAAAGTATAGCGTAAGAAGTATTGACGTGACAAGTAATACTATATATATATATATAATATATATATATTATTATATATATTATATATATGATATATATATATAGTATATATATATATATAATAATATATATATAATAATATAATATATGTACTATATCTCCTACTACTCATTACATAATATATAATAATAATATAAAGTTGGTATTGGTGAGCGTTGAAACAAGTATCGAGAGCCTACATAATTTTACTTAGGCTATATGATGGATGCAAAAGGGAACGTCGATGCTCAGCGAGATGTAGTAGCAAAGTTAGTGAATATAAGATAGAAGGTGCTGTGCAATTACGAATACCTTGAGAGAATACAAAGGAGCATCAAGTCGTGAGAAATGCTTCAAGTTTTTGCACGAGGAATATATGTTATCTGTCTTAATGGGCAGCAGTTTGTATAGTAGTGAAACCATGGTGTAGAATAAGAGTTAAAGGTCTATAAGGTACAATCCGTTCAGGTGGACAATCTTAGGGGCAGGTTGTGGAGTCGGAAGTCGGAAGTCGGAAGTCGGAAGTCGGAAGTCGGAAGTCGGAAGTCGGAAGTCGGAAGTCGGAAGTCGGAAGTCGGAAGTCGGAAGTCGGAAGTCGGAAGTCGGAAGTCGGAAGTCGGAAGTCGGAAGTCGGAAGTCGGAAGTCGGAAGTCGGAAGTCGGAAGTCGGAAGTCGGAAGTCGGAAGTCGGAAGTCGGAAGTCGGAAGTCGGAAGTCGGAAGTCGGTTAGGTGTTGAGGAAGAATAATTAAAATGTAAGTGTATGAAACTAATAATTAGGGAGTCTGTATTGGTTATATAATGTGAAGAAATTCTTAAATGAGAAAAAATGAGAGGCTTTAGATAGGTTTTTGGTCATATGGAGAGGATGGATAATGGTCGTGGTTGTTAAGCGAATGTATAGTAGTGAGCGTGCAAGGAATCGACCTGCTGGGGGTACCGAAGAATAGTTGGATTGAGTCAGTAAAGGAATTTACCAAGGAAAGAAATGAGACTTTGGCAGAGCGAGAAGAAGGTTTCCTAAATAGGATATAAAGGAGTGAGTGCGGAGGTTTAATGATGGGGATGGTTATGAGACAGGCCCAAAGGATGGAACAAAACATTTACGAAACACCGTAGTGAGGGTTCGTCGTGGTCCACGTGAAGCCCAAGGGTGTACTATATTTTATTTTATTGAGAAAGTTTTCACTTAAGGGTATGATGAAATGGCATTCATTTCAACTTGCTTCAAGCTATTCTACTATTTTTCTTCTTTTCGGTGTATGTGGCCCACCTCACTTCCAATCTGGGGAAAGAAGGAAGATATATATATTTAATATATATATATATATATAATATACTATATACTATATAATATATATAATTATACTATAATTTAACTCATATATATTATATATATATATATTACTATGATAATATTATAATACTATAGATATAGATTATAATATACTTATATATTCATATTAGTATTATATAATATACTATATATATATATATATATATACTATGATTAAATATTATATTATATATAATATATATTTATTTATATATATATATATCATTTATATATAATATATATAATATATATTATATAATATATTATATATATATATATAATATATTAATATATATACGTATATATATATATATTTGTTAAAAGAGATAATATTTATAAGCTATGTATTTATATATTGTATATGGATTGATGCATATCTATTAACATATAATGAAATAATATGTATAGTATATTGTCTATATTAAAATATATATTATACTAATATATTATAATATCTTTGTTAATAGAGAAAAAATTTATGACCATATCATTTAAATATTGAGGTATCTTACCTAACTTCCTTCATTTTTTTTTGGTTGTTTTTCTGATATGCAACTTGTGATTAATTATTATCGTTAAGACCAATGATAAGAAGATTCCAACAACTATAATAATAATAATAATAATAATAATAATAAATAATAATAATAATAATAATAATAATAATAATAATAATAATAATAATAATAATAATAATAATTAATAATAATAAATATTAATAATAATAATAATAATTATTAATAATAATAATAATAATAATAATAATAATAATAATAATAATAATAATAATAATAATAATAATAATAAAAATAATAATAATAATAATAATAATAATAATCAAAAAAGAACATTAATATCAATATATTAAGCATAATAAAATAATATAATAATAATAATAATAAAATAATAATAATAATAATAATAATAATAATATTTAATAATATATAAATAATAATATACATATTTAATGATATACAATTTCCGAAAGGGGGCTACTAATTGTTACCCAGTATTGTGTCCTTTATGCCCCCAAAATAATACTAATATAATTGTATTTAAGCTGTTGGGTTTAAGGATTAAGCTTAATTTATTTACAATTCAATTGTGGAACACAATATTAGAAATCTAGTAAATAAAATATTAATTAAATTATTATTTAAATATTAAAAATAATAATAATAATAATAATAATAATAATAATAATAATAATAATAATAATAATAATAATAATAATAATAATAATAATAATAATAATAATAATAATAATAATAATAATAATAATAATAATAATAATAATAATAATTTTTATATTAATATTAATATTAATATTATTATTAATAATAATAATAAAAATAATAATAATTATAATAATAATAATAATAATAATATTAATAATAATAATATAATATTAATAATAATAATAGTAAGCAAATAATGAAAATAAATTAATTAGTTATAATAATAAGAAAAAATTAATAATAAATAAATAATAATAATAATAATTATAATTAAATAAAATAATAAATAATTATATAATATATGTAATTATAAAATAATAATAATCATAATAATAATAATAATAATAATAATAATAATAATAATAATAATAATAATAATAATAACTCACCACATTTTTAGAACAAAAGTTGTTTGCGAAATCTTGAAAATTTACTTTTTGTAAATGTTTTATTTAAAAACTATTTCTTCGACAAAAAATAGTTTATTTACATTTTTATTTTGAAAATTTGGTAATTATTGACTTTTTGATTTGATTAAAACATAAACTGTGTATTATTATTATTATTATTATTATTATTATTATTATTATTATTATTATTATTATTATTATTATTATTATTATATTTATCCATATATTATACGTATTATTATAATATAAAAATTATTATTATTATTATTATTATTATTATTATTATTATTATTATTATTATTATTATTATTATTATTATTATTATTATTATTATTATTATTATTATTATTATTATTGTTGTTGTTGTTGTTGTTGTTGTTGTTGTTGTTGTTGTTGTTGTTGTTGTTGTTGTTGTTGTTGTTGTTGTTGTTGTTGTTGTTGTTGTTGTTGTTGTTGTTGTTGTTGTTTTAGTGTTGTTGTATATATATATTTATTATTATTATATATATTATTAGTATTATTATTATATTTATTATTATTATTATTTTATTTAATTATTTATATTATTTATAGTATTATTATATTATTATTATTATTATTATTTATTATTTATTATTATTATATGTATGATATTTATTTTATTATTATATATCATATCTCATTATTTTAATTATAATTAGTATTTATTAATTATTATTATTATTTGAATTATTATTTTATATTATTAGTTTTTTTTATTATTATTATTTATTATATTTTCTTTATTATTATTATTATATAAATATTATATTATTATTATTATTATTATTATTATTATTATTATTATTATTATTATTATTATTATTATTATTATTATTATTATTATTATTATTATTATTATTATCTGCTAAATTAATTTAAATTATTATATTAATTATTAAACAAAGGTGCGATATCGTTAACTGCTAATAGAGTTTCACAAAATCTTTTGTTTCATGTCATCCCACACTACTACATCCCTAATTCGAAAGTCTTATTCTCTTTTGTCGTATGACCCGCTTTTAGGTTCTTTCTATCGTATATTTTACTCGATATATCCCACATTCTTTTTACAATATATTGATATTAATCCGAATTATAGCGACCCTATTGACTTTAGCCAAGAAAATATCTTGCTCCGTAACTCAGTTTAATATACTTGAATTTAAGTCATACTTAGCTTGCAGAATCCATTATTTATACTAATTGCTTTCAAAACATTCCAAATTTTTAACCTTACAATATGCTGACTATACTGTTATACTAGTATCGGACCGAAATAAAGAAACACTGAACACTAAAGTAAATACTGTGTTAAAGAAATTTTAATATTGGTAGGAGCAAATATACTTTCTCTAAATAAAAAAAATAAAAATAAAATAAAAAATATCACAAAAAGTATCTTAGACTAGAAAGATATAAGTAATCATGAATCGGTCTTTGCTTTTAAAACAATTAGGTATTGATTTCGATGTTTTGCTCTCACTAACAAACTTTCTAATTTTGCATTCTTAAATAACAAAATACTTCGTTCTAAAATTTATCCACTAGAAAAAATCAAGATTATAGTTTTGATCATCCTAGCCTACTAAATATAATCTACCGGTGTGAAATGCACAGGCCAATACTGTTGTAATCCTTAATTAATAACTAACCAAAAAATAATCCTGGTATTATCTGCCTTATAATTAATATAAACATAAAAATGAGCTTCTTATAATAGTGCGTGTGTATATTATGAAAAATTAGGAGAGGTATTTGTTTGCGACTCTTAACTGTCTTGATTACATTTTCTCAATGTTATAAACCAATATGTCACAAAGTTGTTATCGAGCTACTAAACAAGTATAATCATATTTTCAGCAGAAACGCCATTCTCACCAACGTCAACTATCACACCTATGGCACTGCACCAACTGTGCCATATAATTAAATCGTGCGTGCAGCACTCCTCCTTGGGAGAAATGTCTGGTTTAGACATAAAAAAACAGCTCTGTTTGTGCTCTTTATTGTGACTTTTGGTGGATATTTTACTCAAGACATCTTATATTTTGACTATTCATACATCTATTTTTAAATATAGGAAAATGTGTGTGTAACCAAGCACTGCTTTATAATACATCACTTTTTGGACTGTGCTACCATACTACCGTGATCAACTTACCACATATAAAATGAGATATATATTTTATGAGGAGCTTACTCTCTCAATTTCAGCCCTCGATCTATAGCCAAATAGTTAATAAGGCTTTGTCTTAAATCATGAAAATTCCACAGAACTGCTATATTATTTTACCCAAAGAGGAGATATAATCAGTGCTCGCAAATAATGTGACCTCCTCTCAAAAAATTTGCGACAATCGAGTATAAGAGAATAGTGTGATGCTTCAGTTTAAACTATCAATGAGTGGGATATCCAATATATTTTTATTAAAATTCACTTACAACCACTCTCAAAAATGGAATTATCATGCCCAACTTAAAATCTTCCTGCGAATTCTCGATACACGCATACAGGCTGAAAATGTTCGTGTATTATACCGCTAAAATCGGACTACTAAAAAATTAAAAGATGCATTAAAGAGCTCAAATTCAAATTAAAAAAAGAAATAAGAAATTGAAACTACGAAATAAATGAAGTTTAAAGCATAATAAATATAGATATATTGTTTTTAATCAATAGGTCTATATTGCAACTCTATTGAAGGATTCTCTCGATTTATTTATGTATAGTGTATTAATTATGTATTATTATTATTATCCCATATAGCAGATTATATTCAACTATTATTATTATTATTCTACGCCTCATTAACTATTGTTGCTCTCTTCTTTTGTGTTTATACTATTCTGGTTGTTGTTAGTTGTTGTTGTTGTGTTTGTTGATTGTTGCCTTCGTTGTGTTTTTGTTGTTTTAGTGTCTGTTGTCCACGTATATTATTTTATGAGTATATTTATTATTATTATTGATTAATGTATGTTATAATATTTATTCATGATCTTATTATTATTATTATATTATATTATTATTTATATTTTAGTATTATTATTCATTATTCATCTATTTTATTAATTATTATGTGATTCATTATTGAGTTAGTATTAATATCTCTCTATCTATAGTATTATTATCCAGCATACTCTCATTACTCTCAATTATTATTATTATTCAGTGTTGTATTTATTATATTATTTATTATTGATTATTATTAGTTATTATTATTATTATTTTCTCCCTTTCTTATCCTCGTTATTCCTTGTATTTATATATTATTATTCATTATTATTCATTTATTATATTATTAATATTAAACAAAGGTGCGTACTACTGCTAATAGAGTTTCAAAAATCTTTTTTCATGTCATCACACACTCCCTATCCCTAAATTCGAAAGTCTTATCTTTTCGTAGACCGCTTAAGGCTTTTATATCGATATAAATCCGATATATCGCCACATCGTTTTAAATAATTGAAATAATCGATTTAGCGCCTATTGATAGGGAAGAAATCTTGCCTCCTAACCAGTTAATTTAATTGATTTAAGTCATACTTAGCTTGCAGAATCCATTATTTATACTAATTGCTTTCAAAACATTCCAAATTTTTAACCTTACAATATGCTGACTATACTGTTATACTAGTATCGGACCGAAATAAAGAAACACTGAACACTAAAGTAAATACTGTGTTAAAGAAATTTTAATATTGGTAGGAGCAAATATACTTTCTCTAAATAAAAAAAATAAAAATAAAATAAAAAATATCACAAAAAGTATCTTAGACTAGAAAGATATAAGTAATCATGAATCGGTCTTTGCTTTTAAAACAATTAGGTATTGATTTCGATGTTTTGCTCTCACTAACAAACTTTCTAATTTTGCATTCTTAAATAACAAAATACTTCGTTCTAAAATTTATCCACTAGAAAAAATCAAGATTATAGTTTTGATCATCCTAGCCTACTAAATATAATCTACCGGTGTGAAATGCACAGGCCAATACTGTTGTAATCCTTAATTAATAACTAACCAAAAAATAATCCTGGTATTATCTGCCTTATAATTAATATAAACATAAAAATGAGCTTCTTAAAAATTATCTATATTGAAATTAGAAGGATTTGTACTCTTACACTGGCTTGTTACATTTTTAATGTTATAAACAATATTTCAAATGAGCTACTAACAAATATAATTATCCACAGCCAAAATGTCAGCAGAACCCATCTACGTGGCAAATAATCACACACCTATGGTAAAGCAAATGCCTATTAATAACTCCTCAGAGGGCCATAAATAGACTTGGAAAATCTGTAGAAAAAAACAGCTCTGTGGGTTTTATTGTGCTTTTGTTGATTTTTCAGAATATATATTTTGAAATTCATAAACATTTTAATTAGAAAATGTTTAACCAAACTGCTTTATACATCATTTTTGACTTTGTACATACTACGTACATACCACATATAAATGAGATATATATTTTAGAGCTACTCAATTTCACCGATCTAAGCATAGTAATGTTTCGTCTAACTAATAGTCACAGAACTGTATATTTTGTTGAAAAAATATAATTATGTAATAATACGTTTAAACTTGAAATCATGGAAAAGGAAATGCTGCTCCTTAGTTTTTAAACTATAATGTGTGATATCCAATATTTTTTTAAAATTCCATTAAACACGGAAAATGGAAAATCATGCAAACATAAAATAGCTCCTCGAATTCATATTTTCGTAGAATAGAGCCAAACAGGCTGAAAAGTTCGTGTTATACTCGATAAATCGACTCTTAAAAATAAAACATGGCATTAAAAATAAATTCAAATTAAAAATAAGAAATAAGAAATTGAAACTACGAAATAAATGAAAATTTTAAAAGGTAATATAAGTATATTGTTTTTAATAATAACGTTTCAGCAATTATTGAAATTATTATTATTATTATTATTATTATTATTATTATTATTATTATTATTATTATTATTATTATTATTATTATTATTATTATTATTATTATTATTATTATTATTATTATTATTATTATTATTATTATTATTATTATTATTATTATTATTATTATTATTATTATTATTATTATTATATAGAATCGAAGTAATATGGCAGTTTACTGGAACACAAAAGATATTCCAACTAACATAGCAAGAAACCTGATGAAGTCCCTCCCAGATTGGGATTGGGAAAGCCCATCAACGATGATTAATACCTCTATATCTACCCTAAGAGAGGTTTGTATTTTTATGTAATATTTAACAAATGCATCCATTTTACTTCTATATTTATTAAGTAATTTATTTATTTATTTATTTATTTATTTATTTATTTATTTATTTATTTATAAGGTTTACTAAAGCTTTTTTTAATTGCATTTACCATAGATGGACAAAATCGTACTAAATGAGGATGGCCTTTCCAATAATAAATTACATTCCTATTCAACGGAAGTTCTTTGTTGCATCTGTGATAAAGGAACAGATTCTTACAAGTGAGAACCATTTAGCCGGATTGATAAGTTTTCCTATTTAATGTAGTCTATGATTTTATCATATGTTTCATTTAGTTTTTCATAAGAGTTAAATGCCACAAGGGTTTTTATCAAGACTGATTTAAGAGATCTTTTAAAAATCAAGTAAAGTGCCTTTGCAAAACTGCTTCTACCTTCCTTTTGTATTCTACCATATATTCTCTGAGGTCCTTCAGCTTTACTTGGATCAAAATATGGTCCAATAAAGATTTAATTTCTTTTATTTCAGTTTCAAATGATGCAAGTCTATCTATTACATGTTTATCGGAACTATTATTCTCTAAACTAGAAGTAAGCATTGAAAATGTAACTATTCCGTTATCTGAAAAGACAAAAATTTCTTCAGCCCTTATTCCTATTCTATGCTAAATTAATTTTCACCATTCACTTTTACTTTTTATGAACTGAATATGTTCATTTCTAACTCTCTTATAATTTTCTAAATGTACGTCCTTACTGCTAACAAGTGAATCTTTTTAAACAATTTCACTTTTCAATAATCTTCTCTCTTATCTCTCTATTTCACCAACTAGGTTTTATTTTGCCATCCTAATTGGTCTACCTTTAAAGCATGATGACTGAATATTAGTCAGAATTTGCCTGATACGCTTCCACATAAAATTATTTTTTGGTCTTTAAACACATTAAGGTCATTTATATTAAAGACGTTTTCGTTTTGGCAATATTCTTACGAAAAATAAGAACGTTCTCAAGTTTCGCGTTCGTTTTGTCAAATTTTCCGAAAAATTGGTCAATATTCTCACCAAGCGTTAGAATTTTGACAAATTCCGTAATACTGCTATTTCCTATCTTATCGAAAGTGTCAATTTTCTTACGAAAAATGTAAACAAAGGAAATGATGGCAGAAAGCAGTCATGAAATTTTTTTTCTTTTCTTTTTTTTTTTTTTTTTTTTTTTTTTTTTTTTTTTTTTTTTTACAATGGAATCAATTTTTTTTTAAATTAATGACTGTAAGAGTAATAAGATTGTGTTAAATATTTGTGTGGTATTCACAATTTAATTTTACTTTTAAATTTTATTCATAAAAAAATGCAATGATAATGTTTTCATTACGTGGTAGGCTCCGTTTGAATTTGTGACACCTGAAGATGCTTCCTTGAATAAAAATGGCTTTAATTTTCAGCTTTGCCAATTTTATGTTTTCAATAGCCTAGTAATTTCAAGTTCATAATGGGAATAACAACTATAACACTAGGTTAGACCTAAATTTAAGAAATACCATATATATATATATATATATATATATATATATATATATATATATGCTTATATATATATATATATATTTATATATATATATATATATATATATATATATATATATATATATATATATATACATATATATATATATATATATATATATATATATATATATATATATAAAGCATATATATATATATATATATATATATATATATATATATATATATATATATATATATATATATATATATATATATATATATATATATATATATATATATATATATATATATATATATCATGTTGATATCTTCATCCATCCTAAGGGTTGCCTGTCAGGTGCTACTCCTCCAGAATCTTCAGTCCGAGGTATAGCATTGGTAACTTGAGCGACATTGGAGTCGGAGCTCTGAGTCGGTCGCGAGTCGGGGAGTCGGTAGTTTTGAAGAGGGTGGAGTTTGGAGTCGGAGTCGGAGTCGGAGCGGTAATTTTCAAGAGGTCGGAGTCGGAGTCGGGGTCGGAGTCGGTGATGGCGGAGTCAGAGTTGGAGTCGGAAAATTTCAAACTGACAAAGTTATAAATTGTGACTCTGTGGATGACTTCAATCACTTCACAAGCTTATTCACTTTCTGACTTCCACATCACAAAATGCAGTTGCAAACTTCGAAGATTTTTAACTAGCACCTTATGTTTCCAACTTGGATTGTATTCTCTAATAAATTCAACCTTCAACCTTATACTCATCTATATTTAAGATAATGAAGGTATAAAAAGACTCCATGGGACGAAGAGAAATTTCTTTCATTGACAATGATATTATACTAGCTGTTGTTTATATTGATCCAATCTACAGGGTAAGCTTAACTGAAGAACAACAACAAAAAGCTAAATCTGCACTTTGCAATGTGGCCATTTGTATTAAAGGGTTGCAGGAAGTTCAAGAAGAAAAGGATACATCTAAACATATTGTAAGTGATGAAACTACAACTATCTCCGTTACTACCTTCTCAAGTCATTCTTCAGAAAGTTCAGAAGATTAGTATGAAAAGCTTCTAGATATTGAAGAGCTTAGTCGAAAGCGTCGATTGGCTCAAGAAAAAGGTCAAGGTCCTTCCTAATCCTTGTACACAATATTCCATAACTTTAAATAAAATTTCTTTGCTGCACTGAAAGAAGTTGAAAAATTTTATGTAACTTCGAAGAGTATCAAGACATTGTACAAGAAGCTGAAATTGCTGTTACTGCTCTACCTCCAACGCAAGTTAGCGTGGAACTGCTTTTTCTGCTCTTCGCATTATAAAATCAGACCAAAGAGGAAAAATGAAGGAGAACCTGGCAGATGCTATTCTATTTTTAAGAACTAATCATTCAATGAGTAGATGATATTAGATGTAAGTTCAAGTGCGGCAATGTAGTAGCTTATGCGCGCAGTTATTATAGCAGCATATATATATATATATATATATATATATATATATATATATATATATATATATATATATATATATATATATATATATATATATATATATATATATATACATATATATTATACAAATATATATATATATATATAGAACTTTCGTAAATCTGCCTAGTCAGAAATTATTTAAGCTATCAAAATTTTTGATGGCTTAAGTCTCTTAATTTTAATTTTTAATAATAATAAAAATAATAGTTAATCAAAGCAAATTAAGAGTATATGTTTTATTAATCGAAATGAGGAAACATATTTTGTAGTTGGTGAAGATTTCTTAGTTGAAGTGGCTGTTGTTCCCATATATATATATATATATATATATATATATATATATATATATATATATATATATATATATATATATATATATATATATATATATATATATATATATATATATATATATATATATATAAATATATATATATATATATATATATATATATA
The DNA here is from genome assembly GCA_015478945.1 of Trachelipus rathkii. Taxonomy (NCBI): domain Eukaryota; kingdom Metazoa; phylum Arthropoda; class Malacostraca; order Isopoda; family Trachelipodidae; genus Trachelipus; species Trachelipus rathkii. The sequence continues at coordinate 10,694 of JABUQX010054234.1, read as the reverse complement.
TATATATATATATATATATATATATATATATATATATATATATATATATATATATATATATATATATATATATATATATATATATATATATATATATATATATATATATATATATATATATATATATATATATATAGATATATATAAATATATATATATATATATATATATATATATATATATATATATATATATATATATATATATATATATATATATATATATATATATATATATATATATATATATATTCTTCTTCTTCCTTTCTCTCTCCCAAGGAATGATTCTTCATCCTGTCAGCCGCGCAAGCATCTTTCCCCAGACGTCCCTCTCCTGCACTATTCTCCTTTTCTCTTCAGCGCTCTCATATTTTGTAGCTGACATCTTTCCAGAGAGTCCTCTCACTGATTCTGGCCCATCTCTTCTCTTCGGTCTTCCCTTTGCTCTTCTGCCCTCTCCCATGTCCATTCCCCATCTTCTCTTTTTCGGTATTCTCTTCTCCCTGCTCCATCTCTTCCAGATACATATCCCTACCATCTAATCTCCCCCACATCCATCTTCAGTGTTCTTCTTCACACCTGTATCTTCTCTAATAACTTCATTTCTTATTCTTGCTCTCTCTTTACTCCTTTTCCGAACTCATGTAGAAGTTCTGAATATCCCTTGTATCTTCGCTGCTTGTATTCTTACTTCT
>JABUQX010054234.1:2500-5000 GCA_015478945.1 Trachelipus rathkii | reverse complement strand
ATATATATATATATATATATATATATATATATATATATATATATATATATATATATATATATATATATATATATTTATTTTTTATATATATATATATATATATATATATATATATATATATATATATATATATATATATATATATATATATATATTTATATTTATATATATATTTATATATATTATATATATATATATATATATATATATATATATATATATATTTGTCATTTCAGAGGTTCTAAGAGCAATTATCATCTTACATCTATGAAGGAAAAATATGCTAACATTGTTTACAAAAATTGGGGCTACCAATTTTGTGGAGGATTTGGAAGGAGTTGAAATGTGCATTAAAACCATGCCTTCCATGGCAGCCTATGAGAAAGAAACTCGAGAAGGAAAGAGCGCAAATTGCTTTAGTAAGATTAGTAATGATGAAGATAAGTTTAGTGATTACACTCCTGTTGCATGGGCATTAACAAGGACGTATGGAGAAATAGGTTTCACATTTACAGTTCCACATCATAGAAAGAAAGGTTTGTTCACTGCTGTCATGGAAGAATTAATGAGAAAACTACTTGACGTAGGTATTACTCCACTCGTTAATATTGAAGAGTCGAATTTGGTATCTGTAAGAGCACATGAAAAACTTGGCTTTAAAAAATATTGTAAGCTTGAATTTCGTGCTTATTTACTTAAAGGAATGGATATTAATGATTTGTAATTCTAGTATTTAATTAAAAATTTTTTTTATATATTTTGCTGCTCTGAATCCAAACATCGTATTGAATTTTGTCTATAAGGTCCAGTTTCAGCTCAAGGAAAACATAAAAAAATTGCCAAAGAGATTTTTTTTTCCCGTGAAGACCTGCATAACGGTTAGATGTATAAACAAATTATCTAAATAAAAATGTTTTTTTTCGCCCAACTGTACATGCTCTGAAAATCTCATATTGATAGGACAAATACTAAAAGATATTGTAATTTTCAATACGAAGCGTTCAGAGGATGTATAATTGGGCGAGAGACATATTTATTTATATCATCTGTTTGTATACACAACTGTTTTGCTGCTGCTTAAGGGAAAAAAAATAATTTTTTACAATTTTTAGTTTTTTCTTATAAATAGATGGAAAACTAGACCTTATAGGAAAATAAAATATGTTTTTTTTGGACAGCGCAACAAAATTCATAAGTAACAAGTATCAGATCATATGCAACAAAATTTGTGTTTCACAGCGTAATTATTCATTCTTATCTAGTTAAATGTAGTTACAAATGAAGTGGAATGAAATAAAATATTTAGAAATGTGTCATTTTTGATTTCCTGGATTTCTTTTCAAACTTAACCTTAAACTCAAAATCTTGCTTCATATTTTCTTTGAGATTTTGAAGAATATTTTACTTCAAAACAAATTTGATATATTGTTTCTTTTACTTGATTAAATTTTGTTTATACTATATTTTTATACCAAGCAGTTCGAGGGTAGATAAAAAAAATATTGTAATACTTTAGTTTTTGTTAGTTTTTAAGCAAATTTATTAATCATAAGCGAATTGGATGTTATCAGAAAATTTACTTTACTTCCAAATATTTTGTTATTATTAATTTAATTAATTTAAAATAAAAGAAGAGAGACCAAATATCTTCCCAGTGTTTAAGTTCAGTATTTGAGAGTTAAAAAAAGATGATAATGAGAAGAAACACTGGTAATACATTGTATTTCTCAATGGAAGCGATTGTCTACTCAAGTCCTATGGATCAAAAAACATGTCAAAGTATGCTTTGGGAACAACCAAACATTTGATGTTTTTAATAATAAGAACAAGAAGTGATGTATCGTGGTAGACAGGTGTATTTAAGGCCCGCGTCTGTGCTCATCTGCGTAATTTGCGTTAGTTGAAGTTTTGTTTATTTTAACACCTCTCCTGAATAGGGCTAGAAAATAAAAAAAAAAAAAAAAAAAAAAAAAAAATTAGCATGGAAATATGAATAAAATATGCCCAATATTACAGGAACCAATGAAGAAAGAAGAAAAGATGTGAACACGGGGAAAGTTCTTCTTGGATAGCTCTAACCGATTCACCGCATCTGAACCTTTTGCCTCTGGTGGTGGACTTGGTGCCATCAAAGGGCTAGCGTCATTCTCTCTGTCTGTTTGCTTCTTTCTTAAGATAATTCTGTATTATTCGCTATCTTTATTCATATATATATATATATATATATATATATATATATATATATATATATATATATATATATATATATATATATATATATATATATATATATATATATATATTATATATATATATATTATTGTTGGTTAATATATATATATATATATATATATATATATATATGTATAAAGGAATGAGAGTCATTTGTTCACATTTACAAAATATATTCATGATTCAAGCATTTTCAAATTGAGAATCCAACCAATTTTCATGAAACTTGGTATATAAAGTCATCTTAGCAGAAAAAAGCGTAAAAGGA